>CAUYLG010060760.1:0-16877 GCA_963573385.1 Cacajao melanocephalus | reverse complement strand
ATTGTATAGACTCAACAATGTGGGTTGACGTCAGCTGCTGAAAGCTGAAAGTATATATTGGGACCCTATGCACAAATAAAATTGCTGTTTAGGCATTCCCTATCCAGTCCTCCAGACCCCGTCTGTCTATCTTCTTTATTTTCCCGCACACCTCCCTATCCAGGTTGGAACCCTCTTGCTGGACAAGAGCTCAGAGCAGACGTCCTCCCAAGATTCACCTTCCACTTATGAGTGAGAACATGTGGTGTTTGATTTTCTGTTCTTGTGCTAGTTTGCTGAGAATGATGGTTTCCATCTTTATCCATGGACATTTTTAGGAGCCATTATTCTGCCCAACACAGGTACCTTTTATAAACTTCACCCACAACAAAAATTTGCTTTGCCTTCCTTCTGTGTCTCACAGAAATAAGAAAGTGCATGTATAAATGAACAAGCCCTTTTATGTCCACATAAAACCTATACATATTTTCTCTTAATTTACATATACAGTCCCAGTTCTGCCCTGTTAACTTATACATGAACTTTCTTATTTCACTCTTCTTCAGTCTTTCTCTTTACATCTTATAAATTTGGATAGTACAAAGACAAAAATAATGACCTGGGCCAAAAGAGGGGATTCCTTTAGCAGGAACATTCCTTTAGGTACATTCCTTTAGTAACGTACCCAGTGTCACCCAACTCCATAATTTAATCTCATCCTGCACTTTATCTGGGAAGAGGACACCCTAAGATTTCTGTCTGGGCACAAAGTTTAAGGTGAAACACACCAGCTCTGCTATGAACTGGCTGGATGACCCTGGACCACTCATTTCACCTTCCTCAACCTCTTCTAATCTGCAGTATTAGGGTGACTCTTACTGCATCAGAAAATGAGACTGAAAGAGTAAATTAAGATGTGTAAGGCTTTGGAAACAGAGCCTGGCACCTGATAAGCCCTCAGTAAACATTCCTTTCAGTCCTTTTCTTTCACCATCCTATTTATCTCACCCTCACCCATCTGCTCCTTCATGTCCTTTCTCTTCAGCAACTTACTCTGTCTAAGCTGCCAGTTAGCAAAGAAGCCACACTTCCCATTCTCTGATGATTCTGCTGGAATGTTCTTGCGATGAAGTCTGTCGTCCACGCAAGACAGCCCACATTATTTACACGGAGAGGTCTGGTTAACACAAGTCCTTTTATGTTCACATAAAACCTATACATGTTTCCTCTTAATTTACACATATCAGTCCCAATTCTGCCCTGTTAATTCATACACACACTTTCTTATTTCACTCTTCTTCAGTCTTTCTCTTTACACGTTATAAGTTTGGATAGTACAGAGACGAAAATAATGACCTGGGCCAAAAGAGGGGATTCCTTTAGCAAGATGAATGCTTTCCTTCAAAAAGATGAATGCTTGGCTGGGCACAGTGGCTCATGCCTATAATCCCAGCACTCCGGCTTTGGGAGGCCGAGGTAGGTGGATCACCTGAGGTTGGGAGTTCAAGACCAGCCTGACCAACAAGAAGAAACCCCTATCTCTACTAATCAAAAATTAGCTGGGCATAGTGGCACCTGCCTGTAATCCCAGCTACTCCAGAGGCTGAGGCCCAAGAATCGCCTGAACCCAGGAGGTGGAGATTGTGGTGAACGGAGATCATGCCATTGCACTCCAGCCTGGGCAACAAGAGGGAAACTCCATCTCAAAATAAATAAATAAATAAAATAAATGCTTTCTTTTGGTATAATGAACGCTAATTTGCAAGGCACCCCTCAAACCTGTTTCTAGGCTTGCTTGGCTTTCAGAAAATCATTTGACTCTAAGACACATTCTAGACCCCAGGAGGTAATAACTGACAGAAGCCACACCCATTCTGTGTATGCCTGCTGCTGAGTACAGGCATTTTCACATAACGTTGTGCATGAATTACTGCTCCCCAATCCTTCCGCTCCTAGAGAGTAAGCCTCCCCCTTCACCATCTTCATCTCCAGCTGGCCTGCCAGGACTCTGGCTGAAAAACTCCTCCCATTTTGGATGCCCAGGATGGCACCTTTGCCTATTCCCATGATTATAATAGCTCACGCTGATGCAGCACTCACTATGCACCAGGCACTATCCTAAGAGCTTTCCAGGTATCTCCAGTCCTCACAAAAAATCCTGAATGTTATTATCCCAGTTTTTATAGATCAAAGAAAACTGAGGCAGAGATGTGAAGTAATGTACCCAGTGTCACCCAACTCAATAATTTAACCTCTTCCTCTACTTTATCTGGGCAGAGGACACCTTAAGATGTCCAAGGTCTCCTGAATGACATCCACCTTCCAGAATGACTTTTGTCCCCTCTACTCTCAGGGTTTGACAAACAGCCAGCATTTTGTTTTCTGTCTCACCCACACTCACAACTGCTCACACCTGCATAATAGCTGGCTTTTATGAACCCCAATCTCTTTGGGGAAAAAATAGGGCCTGGTTCCCTGTCCTCATAAAAAGACATTTTTACTCAATTGTCAACTATTTGCACAGCCATTTTCTGGCCATAAACGAGGCACACGAGGAACAGTAAGTGTGTAATGAGAAGGAAGCAGGAAAAGCCTGAGTTCCTGGAATGGTCACAAAGGGGAGAAGATTTCAAATCCAGAAAACAGTCATAAAACACACCCAGAGTGTGTGGCTTTTGAGCAGTGACAGCCCCACCTGTCTCTTTCCATGCCTGGTAGCCTCTCACTTCCTTCTCAGCCTCTCCCACCTGGCCTTGCTTTCTTAAACCGATACTAATAGCTTGGGAGCTGAGGCCAGACCAGAGCACACAGCACTGAGTGGTGGGGTGGGAGCTGACTCACCTAGGTACGCATCACTTGGACAGGAAATGGTTTAGTGAAGGGCTGTGCAGAACTCATGGTGGCTATTCAAAATGAGTGACTGAGGCAAGTGTCTAAATCAATTTTTTATTGGGCCAGACCTTGAGGGCACACCCTGGGAAAACACAGGTCACAGAAAACCTCTGTGGCTTGTGTTCTCTCTAAAGAGGTTTTCAGAGGCCTTAAAGAGGGGAAGGCAGATAAGAAGAGGTGGGCAGGTGGAAGAATGATTGATCTTGTCTTTGTTCAGTACCTAGATAAGGTAATCTAGGTACTTATCATACCTAAGATAAGCATTATCAGCCTGAAATTCTAAGGACTAAAACTAAAGCCTTAGGAGCTAGGCTTAGATTTGAGAACTGAATTTACAATCGACACGTCCTGTTATATGGGAGGATATACATCTTAAAAGTTTTGAGGCCAGCAAGAACAATTTCTGAGGGTAGTCATCCAGAAATACCTAAGGCCTTTTGCCTTCCTATGGAGGT
This sequence comes from Cacajao melanocephalus, assembly GCA_963573385.1. NCBI lineage: Eukaryota > Metazoa > Chordata > Mammalia > Primates > Pitheciidae > Cacajao > Cacajao melanocephalus. The sequence continues at coordinate 13,551 of CAUYLG010060760.1, read as the reverse complement.
CTGGCTAATGCATGATCCTTTGATACAAGGTTATGTAGTAACAGGGATCCACCTGGGGAAACGATAGTGGTGTTGCATGACTCGGTCTCAAAGCTTTACTTTCCCTTTGACACAAAGAGGGTCCTGAAGTCTTTTTTCCCCTTTATATTTACTTGCTATTCTTTTTTTTTTTTTTCTCTGAGACAAGGTCTCACTCTGTCACCCAGGCTGGAGTGCAGTAGTGCAATTATGGCTCACTGCAACTTCCACTTCCCAGGCTCAAGCAATCCTCCTACCTCAGTCTCCCAAGTAACAGCTGGGACTACAGGCCCATGCCACCCCACCCGACTAATTTGTGTGTGTGTGTATATTTTTTGTAGAGATGGCATTTCCCCATGTTGCCCAGGCTGGTCTTGAACTCCTGAGCTCAAGTGATCCACCCACTGCATCCTCCCAAAGTGCTGGGATTACAGGCATGAGCCACTGCACCTGGCCAACCCCCTGAAAGATTTTGAGGACAAAATCTTTCAGAGAAAGCATTATGGAAGATATGAGTTTGTGGTTCTGTGTTTCATCTGATCCTACATATCACTAGGAAGGCTCATTCCTAGGAAGTTATGTGTCATGGAGAACAGGGTGAAGTTGCACCAGAAAAGGACCAAAGCCATGTTACTGGAACAAAGGGAAAGAAATCGTGGAACCCTGTTCAGGCTACACAGCTGCCTCTTCAATTAAAGCAATTCTTTGAGCAAGCATCACCCTGTTTCTGATTTATGTTGGCTCGACTGGAATATCTGGAGCAGTCTACCGACTAGTTTGCCTAGAGTCTCTGAAGCACGTTCAGATTGCAGTGGCAGATTTCTCTGGATTGTAGTCGGTGTTCAAGTGAACCTTTTCAGTAGTCCACACAGCAGCAGGCAGGAGGGCTGTTGATCTATAAGTTGTAATTTCTCCAGAAGTTCACTTAAATTGTCTAGCTTCAGGTTGCAGGGCTTCAGGAAAAAGCATCGTTTTAATTTCTGATGATTCCAAGTCAGAAAAACAGAAGAAAAATTGGAAAATGTTAATTTCGAGACCCGCAGCCAGAAAAGAATTCAGGATTCAGTCCAAACTGTAAGGAAATAATAAAACTCAAAAACAACGAGCGACACCAGAATTTAATATCAGCTGTACTGTAATTTCTTCTGAAACATAATGTTTTCTCTCTCCAGTTCCTCATTTTTACCAAAGGCAAATTATAGTAGGACCCAAGTTATTTGCAAAATAAGTTTTAGTCTCATAATTGGCTTGAAATGTTGATTTTGGAAAGTTTGTCAAATAAGGAAGGTTTAAGACACTTGTTCAAAATTGGTCACAGGTCACTGTAAAATAATAGTCATTAATTTAGTCAAGTGATAATTGAAAAATTTTAAGAGGGAAAAATCTTTATTCCTTTTTTTTTTTTTTTTTTTAGACATGGTCTCAAATTGTCACCCAGGCGGGAGTGTAGTGGCACCAACATACCACACCCCAGCCTTGATCTCCAGGGCTTATGCAATTCTCCCAACCCAGCCACCTGAGTAGATGAGACCACAGGTGGCTGCCACCACACCTTGCTAATTTTTCTGTTGGTTTGTTTTTTTTTTTTTGTACAGATAGAGTCTCTATTCGTGGCTCAGGCTGATCTCACTCAAACTCCTTCACTCCAGCCATCCTCCTGCCTCGGCCTCCCAAAGTGCTAGAATTGTAAGCATGAACCACCATGCCTGACCGGCAAAAACTTTCATTCTTTGAGGAAACTTTACTCTGATAGGAGATTTTGTTTTCCAAATAATCATAAGGCTTAATAAAGACAACATGAGGTAAACTGAATCTGTCTCTCTCTCTCCCTACTTTTTTCTCAAAAGGTAAACAAAAAAATTTTACTATCTCATATTAATGCTACATGAAAATCTTGTTCAAAAGAAAAAAAAATGTTACCTTTGTTTTATTGTATTATTAATGCTGATGTGAATTTTAATAAAACCTTATAAACAAATCTAATTTTTATCAGTTTTGACTACAATGTAAGATTTCCATAAGACATTTTATAACCTTTTATAATTTTGCTCATTCTTTTTCTTTCTCCAACTTTCTATCTCCATTCCGTATTACCTATTTTTTTATTCCTTCAATTTAAAATAATCCTTAAAAATCCCTAGACAAAATAACTCTTCCTTTAATAAATATTATATTTTTATCACTTCTTATAAATTTTATTTGACCGAAAACACATCCTAACTTTCCTTATACACTTTGCTATAGAATTGTTTCTCTTAAATCTAGCAGTCTTAAATACCTACATTAATTACATTGTTAACTCTTAGACACTCTTATTTTCAGGGTGTCTGAAAATAAGAAAAACATAGGAAGGAAGCAAGTTATTATATAAATATGTAATATATATAACTGTCGCTTAATTTATATATATAACCATTGCTTTATATATAGTTTACATATTATATATCTAATATATAATAGAAGCAACAGTTTTATGACTTTAAAACCTTTTTTCAAGACAGTATAAACCTGTCTGTCTAATAGACACAGGCAAAAATGTCTACATTAAATTCTGAAGACATTGCTACTTTGTTTTACGAACAATTCTAAAACTACTCTTGTTTACTAAAGATTGCTAAAATCACATGAACTTGAAAAGCATTTGGGCTTATTTGTTTAATTTATGAGCACTCATTTATCTTTACATTAATTTGATACCATGTGTAGACAATATGTAAACATATGTACAGACATACACATATCTTGACACAACATTTAACATACATATGTACACATAGAGACAGATACAAAGATCTTAGAGTTTCGATTTTAGAACTTTAACCATGGGACCAGTAAAACTCACTAGTTTAAAAGGACAGTTGGATTCAAATTTTACCATTGGAAATGGAAATGGTTAACATTTATCTGGAGAAGTCCTGACCAAGTTTTGAGATAAAATGAGTAACAAATTTACACCCCAAAGCACTGAGAGAGAATTGAAGATTTTTCAAGGAATTTAGGTGTGTTAGAGGAAGATTAAAAATGGATGCCACCTGTGTTAATTAGCTTAGGAAAAAACAGACACCAAGGTAACACAAAATGATAGAAATTTACCTTAGGATTTTACAAGGAGATTTAGTTTCTTTAGATACGTCACTTTTAATTTAGTGTGTGTTTTCCAAATGGGCCACTGAGCTCAGGACGGAGCCCACTAAGGAACAAGGCCAACAAAGTATTTGCAGTTTGAGGGGCCTAATTGTTTAAATACAGGAAAAGCAGGCACAGTTGGAAAGCAGAGCATTTAGATCTTTAAACATTAAGGATTTCACTGAATCCCAGGTCCCCCACAAAAGGAAAATGCAATAAGGACCATGCTGCAAAACACTTCCACGGTGTACTTTGCTACAAAGGCATTTTTCAAATTGTTTAAACCATATATTTCTTATCTAAACATGAAAAGAAATGAGTAGCCCTCTGAAGCAATAATTGTTTATCGTAACCACTGTCAGTCATCTCCAAAACTGCAGCTCTCAACCCCGACCCAGCAGCCGTCACATACACAAGGTCAAGTATTTTTACAGATGAAGTCATCGCTGATGCTCCCAGAAGCCGAAGACATCAGATAACACAACAGGAAAGATTAGAGTGTTAGACCTGAGAGGAATCTGTTCCTTCAAAATTCCTGAGGCTCCATGAGGAAAAACAGAGGTTTCTCCCAAAAACAGGAGGCTGTGGCATCTTTTCTGTTTTCCTTAAGGGGTCTTCGGTTATTAGAAATTGTTTAGGTCCACTCACGTGGCATCCAGGGTAGCAACCGGAAGGAGGGACACATAGAAATCAATGGAAGAACAATTTTTAAGAAAAGAAACAAAATGAGAAATGAAACACACAATTCGAAAGATGGCAGTCAACTGGAAAATTCTTTTAAAGGACACAAAAGAGAAAAAGTAGGAAGGTCTTGAGTGTTGGTTTTTAATTGGGCTGACTTTTAACCATAGATCTCTCTTTTCTTTTCTAATTCTTTCAGATTCCTTGTTATCAGATTTTAGCTGGGACAAACAACTGATATTTCTGGTTTTTTATTTTTTTGCCAAAGGTACCCTCCCAATTAAAACTAATAAGCCTTAACCAGGGTTGTGATTTAACCAAGGAAGTATAAGACATATCCAAAGAGATGAATGAGTACCCCAAAAAAGTCAAAAATCACATCACACAGATATAAAACCAAAAGGAATCAGTTCCCTGACCTAGAATTAAACCAGGCTGCAGGAGTTAAAGCATGGAATTTTAACCACTGGAAGACTTTTATTCTTATTTTTGGAGTGAAGTGGCTTTTATTCTAATCCTCTCAGGAGATCTACAGCAAGCCAATTGAGCTTATGAAGGATTTTAACTTCGTTTTACGTCAAATTTTTATAATTTACTCAAGAGAATTTTTAAAGCTAGCCATAGCACTATGATGTGTCTTTTTCTTTTAATTTTAACTTTCCATCAACTACTTGAAATAAAAGATCTCCAAAATCTTCTTTTAATGCAGGAGTCCAATTTAAAGGATCCATCTTCTGGCCATTGGCAATCAGAATTTCCAGTGGTGTATTGATCCCAATAATGATTGGATACAGTAGTTTCTTCAGTGATGAAGCAATCCCAAAGATCTGTCTCCCCAACAAAATAAAATGTTCACTCCCAGAAACAGAACAGGACCGCAGAAGACTTTTGTTTACATAGCACTAACCAGGCAACAAGGGTTGGGGCAACAAAAACCCCTTATGAATAGGACTCTTATGACAAATCCTGCTGGGAGTTCAACTCATTTGGAACAAACAAACCACAAAAAAAAAAAAAAAAAAAAAAAAAAATCTCAGGTCCCAGGCATTTTCAGGCTGATTACCTGACGTGACTCAAAAATCACACCTTCCAGGTGGTGGGGTCCAAGAGCAAGTCCGTCCTCTCACTTGGCCACAAATCAAGCCCTCAAGGACATAAAACCAGATGAGAGGGAATTTTACTTGGTATTATTCTTTATGAACAAAACAGAAGGAAAGAGATAGAGGAAAAGACTATTTCTGGAAGGAAAGGGATTAAACAACATAAATATTCATACGAAAAAATGTACCAAATACTACACCAGAATCACTACACCAGGGCTAGTCACACACAAATCTTCTCCTATTAACCAAAATTTTGCAGAGGAAACTGGCTTTTCCTGTCTGCCTGAACAGATTGCATAGAGAGAGAGAAACCAGGAGCCTTGCTGATAATAAATTCCTACCCTTTTGGTGGTTGATCATTTTCCTGGATTCCTGCATGGCCAAAAACAGGTAATGGTGGTAAATCAGGTTTCAGTAGCAAGACAGGTTATGGGAGGAAGAAAGGAGGAGGCTTGGCTAACAAAGATGATCTTGTTATATAGACGAAACCTCACAGGTAGCAGCCCTCAGAGAGAACAGATGGTAAATATTTCTTTTGGATCTTTAACGTATCAGGCTCAGTTAATTATTTCCAGATACAGACAACAGAAAGCCTGGCCACATTAACGAAAATTCTCTACAGCTGCCAGTTTTCCCATGAAAGAGAGCTTTGCAGAGCCGGTTTTGCTGACATCCCAAATGATGCCAAATAAATATATTTTTAGGTATTTCCTTCAACTGTCAGGTGATTCCTAGAGGTAGAACTTGATGTTCTGCAGTTTCAGGGGTTTTAGCTGATTTTGAAGCCAGTTTGCCATCTTGTAGAGCTCCTGCTGGATTTGACCAAGTTGGAAGGTGTTTCGGACACTAGACAGGGCCAAGAGTTGGACAAGCTCAAAAAAAGAATGACGAAAATCAAAAACACAAAAACTGATTACACATATTACACACTGTTGAACACTGTAAGCATGAGGAGAGGTTAAAGCCAACTGGCAATAAACCTTCACCTGCAGCTACCACAGTTCAAGACAAAACCTTAACCCAGCTACTTCTTTGAGAGGAAACCAAGCTGAAGACTGCTCTCCATTGTCACAGGACAAGGAAACTCACCTTCCTCATAGGAGGTGAGCAAAGCTCCATGAGGAGTTCATGGCAAAACAAAACTCAGATCTCAAACAAAAAATTGGGGAGAGGCTGGGCGCGGTGGCTCACACCTGTAATCCCAGCCCTTTGGGAGGGCGAGGCAGGCAGATCACGAGGTCAGGAGATCAAGACCATCCTGGCTAATACGGTGAAACCCCATCTCTACTAAAAATACAAAAAGTTAGTCAGGCATGGTGGCCGGTGCCTGTAGTCCCAGCTACTCTGAAGGCTGAGGCAGAAGAATCATTTGAACCCGGGAGGCAGAGGTTGCAGTGAGCCGGGACTGTGCCGCTGCACTCCAGCCTGGGCAACAGAGCGAGACTCCATCCCCAAAAAAAAGAAAAGAAAAGAAAAAAAAATGGAGAGAGAAGGGACCTCAAGAAGGAGTAGAATCCAGTCCTTGGAAAGTCACACAATCAGTCAAGGCTCAAGCTCTATAGTTGGTACTGAGCATGAACAGGAGAATTGCTGCAGGCCTAAGGGACTAAGCTCCTCTCAGAGTCCCTTCTTGGTCATAAAAATGTTAACCAAAATTAGTGACTGAGGCAAGCAAGTGTCTTAGTCCATTGTTTATTGAGCCAGAGCTTGGGGGTGCACTTTGGAAAAACATAGGTCACAGAAATCCTCGATGGCAGGCCAGGTAGGGGTGGCTCATGCCTGTAATCCCAGCACTTTGGGAGGCTGAAACAGGAGGATCACCTCAGGTTGGGAGTTCAAGACCAGCCTGACCAACATGGAGAAACCCCATCTCTACCAAAAATACAAAATTAGCCGGGCATGGTGGCCTGTAATCCCAGCTACTTGGGAGGCTGAGGCAGAAGAATCGCTTGAACCTGGGAGGCAGAGGTTGCGGTGAGCCAAGATCGCGCCCCTACACTCCAGCCTGGGCAACAAAAGCAAAATTCGTCTCAAAAAAAAGTAAAAAAAAAAAAAAAAAAAAGAAATTCTCTCTATGGCTTGTGTTGTCTTGGCAGAGGTTTTCAGGAGGCCTGGTATTTTATACGTCTCCTTCAAGTGGGAAAGGCAGGTAGGAAGATACAGTAGAGGGAAGAATGATTGGTCTCATCTACTCTTTCTTCTTTACTTGGAAAGACAAGCATTATCAGTGTGAAATGTTAGATTGCAAACCTAAATTTACAATTGGCATGTCCTTGTTTTGTGGAAGAAGGATATACATCTTAAAAGGTTTCAAGGCCAGCAAAGAACAATTTGTGAAGGCAGTCATCTAGAGATACCTGAGGCCTTTGCACCTTCCTGTAGGGCTGATGTGCAATGCCTTGACACAAGGCTGTGTAGCTGTCATCTGGAGAAAAAAAGATAGTGGCATTACGTGACTCCAGAGTGAACTTTCCCTTTGGTGCAATGAGTTTGACAGCCCTGAGATTTTTCTTTTCCTTTACATAATTTTAGGAGTTGTACTTCCTTGATGTCCTCTGATGAGAGCAAAGGGATGGGTGTGGACGGCATCAAAGATTTCTCCCATTTAGAAATACATTGTCCCTCCCTTCTCCCCCTATCGGGTTACATTCCTCTGTCCGTAGATCACGTATTTACTGAGTTGTGTTCCAGGGGGGACAAAAATTTCAGTTGAACTCCTTAAAGTCCCAAGCATTCAGTCCAGTTCAAGAGTATCTCTCATTTTAGTGATGACCAGGCAGAAATATTTTTTAAAGACTCTCCAGAAAATTTTGATAAGAGCTTCTGCACAACCCACAATACCTTTGGGGAACACTGAGCTATTTTTCAATTATCTTGTGTAATACTGTTTATATTTTTATATACTGTCGACCTTCATATTTCCACCTTATCTAATGCCCCCAATGACACTTTAAGTAGGTACTATTTTTTTTTTTTTGAGACAGAGTCTTGTTCCATCACCAGGCGCCAGGCTGGAGCACAGTGGCGCGATCTTGGCTCACTGCAACCTCCACCTCCCAAGTTCAAGCAATTCTCCTGCCTCAGCCTCCCAAGTAGCTGGGACTACAGGCGCATGCCACCACGCCCAGCTAATTTTTGTATTTTTAGTAGAGACGGGGTTTCACCATGTTGGCCAGGATGGTCTTGATCTCTTGACCTCATGATCTGCCCACCTCAGCCTCCCAAAGTGCTGGGATTACAGAAGTAGGCACTATTGTCCCTCTATCCCAAGACACCAATTAACTTGTCCTTTATTTCAGAATTGGTCAAAGGTGGAACCAGGATTCAGACTCTGAATATTTCTGAATCTAAAGATTATGTTTTACTGCAGAACCTTTGAGCCTATATGAATTCAAAGGATGACTGCTTCTAACTGAAATAACCATACAGGCGTCAATGAAGAGTCAGAGTCTGAAACGGGCCTTAGAACAAAGAACAGCTTAGGAGGCTGAGAAAACAGTTGAGAGTATTGTGGAAAGTAGTGAAAGAATTAGAATCAGTTCAGACACGACAACATAAAATGTGGGTCAAGTCTTTCTACATAGGCTGTTGGAAATAGACGCTCGGTGCCACAAAGAAAAATTAGCACTGAGACAAAGGATCTTTCAACAACACAAATTTTACTTCCTGAACTGCAGGAAGGGTACTCCTGCTAGCCATTGTGCCATGAGAGTACAACGAACAAAGAAAAACAGACAAATTTATTCTTTACGCATTTGGGGTCGTCCTTACTGCTGTGTCTGATCTCCATTGGTTGGAGCCAGACCTCACCATCTAAACTAAAACCTGATTGGCTAATAACTTAAAACTTTACTAAAGAGGTAAAAGCAATGGAGAGCTGGGACATGCCTGTGAGCACATCCAGCACAGATATTTTGGTTAAAGTACAAGGACATAGAATTGTACTACGTGTTTGTAAGCATGGCATGTCTAACAGCTACATAGGATAGGGCTTAACAAAGAGTTACTAGCATATTTATTCTTTAACAGGAAAAGAAATTTTAAAAAGGAACCTTTCTACTTCTCACATAGACCAAGAGAGTAGACTGCGGCTTTGTTACGGAGGCTTTGAGTGGCAGCCTAAGGAACTGGAACTTCATCCTATGGATGACAGGAGTCACTGGAAAGCTTTGAGAAGGTCAGAAACACTACAAACAGCATTTCCAGAAAGATCACTCTGACGGCGTAACCAAAAAGCAGGTTAGTTGCAAGCTGCGTGTAGAGTCCCATTAAGAAAAGCAAGGTCTGATAGCAAAAAAAAAAAAAAAAAAAAAAAGTAACTTTATTCCAAAGCCAGCTTGGAGGAAGAGGCACAAAGCACTCTGCCTTTAAATGTGTTACTTCACCTTTGGAGCAAAAAGCAGGTATTTTTATAAGGTAAGAGAGGAAATGAACAAGAATGAGCAAGAAATGAGCAAGAGAAGAAATGAGACGTAGATAACTGCCCAGTCCCCCTGTTACCAGGAAGTTATCTCCTGGGCAACTGAGTTGGCACCTTCCTGGACAGAGTTATAAAAATGGTCGGCCAGGCACGTGGCTCATGCCTGTAATACCAGCACTTTGGGAGGCTGAGGCAGGCCCATCACGAGGTCAGGACATCAAGACCATCCCGGCTAACCACGTCTCTACTAAAAATACAAAAAAAGTTTGCCGGATGTGGTGGCATATGCCTGTAATCCCAGTTACTCAGGAGACTGAGGCAGGAGAATCCCTTGAACCTGGGAGTCGGAGGTTGTAGTGAGCCGAGATCGCCCCACTGCACTCCAGCCTGGGCAATAGAGAGAGACTCCGTCTCAAAAAAAAAAAGGCCAAGTGGGTATATTCTGACATGCCCTCCGAATGTGTGTGAGTTCCCAGGTGACCCAGGATGGAAGTTCTGAGGCAATCCCTTAAAGGTGAAAGCTCTATGCCATGTATTCTATGGTCTGCTAATAAACTGTCAACTCTTGAGGAGAGACCCGTCAAGAAGCACAAATCTAGAAGAACTTGCCCCTTAGGGAGCATCCGACGATGGGGGAGGTGAAAGATTATATATGCATTTCTGAAGGGCTAAGTAGGAAATGAGGTGCTGGAAAAATAAGAAAAGAGATGGGGGAAAAAACAACTAAACCATCTCTAGAAAAATGGAGGTACTCAGTTACAATTTTCCACTGCCAAGTTTTGTTTTATCTTTATGGGATATGGGCGCCACATATGTTCTGCCTACTTTTTGCTGAAAGGGGGCATAGTCATTGGACAGCAGAATGGAACCAATTTACTTGGAGTTAAAAATATTTATGAGCGGCTGGGCGTGGTGGCTCATGCCTGTAATCCTAGCACTTTGGGAGGCTGAGGCAGCTGGATCATGATGTCAGGAATTCAAGACCAGCCTGGCCAAGATGATGAAACCCATCTCTACTAAAAATACAAAAATTAGCCAGGCATGGTGGCGGGTGCCTGTAATTCCAGCTACTTGGGAGACTGAGGCAAATAATCGCTTGAACCCAGGAGGCAGAGATTGCAGTGAGCTGAGATCACGCCACTGCTCTCCAGCCTGGGTGACAGAGTAAGACTCCATCTCAAAAAAAAAAAAATTTATGACCACCCAGCTTATAGATTATAGGCATTGGAGCATTATGTCTAGAAGGTCTCTGGGAAGGCCTGCCTTACATTTTTATATAGAGGATATAAAAGCAGGAAGCTCCAAAACAGAGGAATATTCCTATCCCTGCACGCAGGGCCCATGTTACAAGCAGCTTTTGCCGCTAGGATGGTCCTGAATTAGGACACTAGCCATTGGTCTAGCAACAATGTGGGACTATAAGAAATAAAATAATTATTTCTATTAAAATGATTTTAAAAATTAAGCCGCCTCTAGAAAAATAGGGGTAACTCGGTCACAACAGTATTAGGCAAGATACCTTAGAGAAGTGGTTCTGACCTCTGGCAACTTAATATGATTATCTGGAAGCTTTTGACTTGTTTTTTCTTTTTTTAACTTCTATTTTGAAATAATTTCAGACTTTCAAACATGTTCCAAAAATAGAGTCTCCATGTACTTTTCACTCAACCTCCCCAAATATTGTTTTAGATAATCACAGTGCCAACATTAAAATCAATAAATGATCCCTGACATTGTACGGTAAATGAATTGCAAATGCCTTAGATCTTCCCAGCGATGCCCTGTTTCTGGACCAGGATCCAGTCCAAGATCACACATCACATCCCATGGCTCTGTCCTCTCAGTCTCCCTTAATCTGGGACAGTTCCTCAGAATTTCTTTTGCCTTCATGACCTTTACATTTTGGAGAGTATTGGAGTTATTTTGTACCACGGCCCTCAGTTTGGGCTTTTCTAATATTTTCTCCTGATTAAACTCAGGTTATGCCCTTTAGGTAAGAATACCACAGAGGCGATGCCGCACCTTCTCCATCCATCATATTAGGATGCCCTAAGATGTCCGTATCTCTGATTACTGGAGATGTTAACTTTGACCCCTGGGCTAGAGTTCCCACACAGTAAAATGGCTATTTTCTTTGGAAGCATCTTTAAGTGACAAATACCCAGGCCACACTATGGACCAATCGAATCAGACTCTCTTGGGAAAAGGCACAGGCATTGGTAGGTTTTTAAATGCCCTACAGGTGACTCTAACCAGCATCCAGGAGTGGGCACCCACATCATACACAGTGAAGATTAGAATCCTGGAAATCAGCTAGGAAGCCATTCCTTGGGCCTAATATCCAGTTCCAGACATAATATTTGGCATGGACCCATGGTAGGGGAATGGGAAAGCCAAAAATCTCCTAACTGGGAAAAAGATGGGTCAGTAGACTGCTGTCCAATAAAAAGAGAAGGCAGGGCCGGGTACAATGGCTCATAACTGTAATCCTAGCACTTTGGGAGGTCAAGGCAGGCAGATAACTTGAGCTCAGGCATTCAAGACCACCCTGGACAACATGGTGAAACCCCATCTCTGAAATAAATAAATAAATTCGCCCAGTATGGTAGTACTCGTCTGTACTCTCAGTTACTTGGGAGGCTGGGGTGGGAAGACTGCTTGAGTCTAGGAGTTTGAGGCTGCAGTGAGCCATGACTGCACCACTGTGCTCCAGCCTGGGCAACAGAGCAAGGCCCTGTCTCAAAAAAGAAAAGAGAGAGAGAAGGCAAAACACCAAGTAAAGTGTCCAGCCCTTCTGGACTATTTTCTCTCCAGACCTCAGAGAAACCTGTATTGTAGTGAAAGCACACACCATATAATTTTACTATCATAAGCCTGATGGAAACTCCTAATTGCCACTGACAAGAAGGAAATCATAAATCATGTGATAGAAATAGATGACTACATACGCAAAGATGTGCACTTCCGGATACAGTTGAATGAAAAATTCACCAAATCCGTGTAAGAGGTACATGCCCTCCCCTAAACAACACTGTCCTCCCCACTTGGTCCTTTGTCCTTAATCTCTTCTGAAGTGAGAGAACAAAAACAGTTGTAAATTTCACAAAATAGGAAAGTGCACACATCTCCTGTCACCCAGCTGTTTAAGCAAGAGGACACTGTGCTCAGCTTCCTTCGAGTTATTATCTTGGGTTCTCCATAAGGGAATATCATTAATCCTCTCCTCAGAGGGGCCATCTGATAAGATGCAAAACAAAACATCAATTTCACCAAAACCCAGAGGCAGGAAGGACCCTGACAAAAGCAATCACAGGCCTAAGGTATTCACAGGCCTGCCAGGGTCTGCTGCTGCTGTGCAGGAAGAATTGCTGCTGTCAATAGCTGAAAAAAAGAGACAGCAGCTCTAACACTCGGGGGTAGTAAGAAAAGAACCCCCTCAATTAACCTTCAATTTTCACATAGCCAGTACCCTTCCAGCCTTCCTATGGGGTCTCACTGGGAAGACTGGCACATAATTAAATGCCAACACATGGGTGAAATAATTTATAGAAGGGTGGGATCAACTGGGTCAGAAATGGTTGAAGATTTCACACAACAGGAAGGATTTGGGTTAGGCCTTGAACGACTCAGCCTTAAGAAAGCAGAGACAAACCACCATGGCATGTGTGTACCTATGTAACAAATCTGCACAATCCGCACATGTACCCCGGGACTTAAAGTACAATAAAAATAAATAAATAAATAAAATAAATCAAGCATCCTAAAGGTGCTGCTGATAGAAAAAAGAAAAAATAATAAAATAAAGCAAAATCAAAAAAAAAAAAGCAGAGACAAAGAGAAACATAGGTCTAAGAAAAGCATCCAGCCCTCCTGGTTGACTTTCTCTTCAGACCTCAGAGAGACATTTATTGTAGTGAAAACACTTGCCATAAAAATTTACTATCCTATGCCTGACATGAGCTCCTAATTGCCACTAACTGGAAGGAAATTATGAATCATGTGAAAGAAATACACAACGCATGCAAAGATGCACACTTTGTACCACTATAGATGCACAAATATGCACACACGCCCCACCGTAGACGCTAGTTTTGAAGAGGGTCCCAGGAGTAAGAGTGGGCTTGCAGATGTTATTACTTACTCTTCTCAAACACCATATAGGGATATTTCACAGGAGGAGCTCATCCTCAGAAAGGTGAGGTA
>CAUYLG010060759.1:0-49159 GCA_963573385.1 Cacajao melanocephalus | reverse complement strand
GTTAAGCACAATTATTGGCATAAAAGAGGTTTTTAATACCCATTTTTAGACTGCATTCTAGCCTGGGCAATAGAACAAGAATCCCGTTCTCTCTCCCTCTTTCTCTTCCTCTTTCTTTCTCTCTTACATTCTTTTTTCTTTTTTTCTTTCACTCTTTCTTTCTTTTCTCTCTTTTTCTTTCTAAAAAAAAAAAAAAAAAACTAAGGTAAACATGGGCTTACCACACCATCTAGTGCCAAAAAGGAGGCAGCAACACAGTGGGGAAAAAAAAGAAAGAAAATAAACACTTAAATTAAAAAGAATTTCTAAGCACAAATATCCAATAGAAACCAAAACTTGTACCTGCAGCTACTCAGGAGGCTAAAGTGGGAGGATTGTTTGAGGCTAAAAGCTTGAGACCTGCCTGGGCAACATAGTGAGTTCCCCCTTGCTAAAACTTTTTCTTAATTATCCAGACATAGTGGCATGCACCTGTAGTCTCAGTTACTTGGGAGGCTGAGGCAAGAGGAACCCTGGAGCACAGGTGGTTGAGGCTTCAGTGAGCTATTATGATCATGCCACTAAACACTAGCCTGGGTAATAGAGCAAGACCTCATCTCTTAAAAACAAACACAAAACAAAACCATAAAACAGACCAGACATACAAGACTAGAATAAATCACTAATCCATCAATGGAAAGCCACAGACATATATCTACAAGAAACAACAGCAAACAGGGAATCATGACCTCTTCAAATATACAAAGCAATGAACCAGTGACTGACTCTAATGAGACAGTGATACATGAATTCTCTGACCAAAAAAAATTCAAAATTGCAATTTTAAGGGAACTCAATGATTTCCAAGATAACAAAGAAAATCAATTCAAAAATATATTAGATAAATTTAATGAGATTGGAATATTTTTTAAATAAACAGAAACCTTGGAACCGAGAAATATACTTGCTGAACTAAGATTAATTAGAGGTTCTCAACAGCAGAAAGGATAAGCAGAGGAAGGAAGCAGTGAGTGTGAAACAGCCTATTTGAAAATATACAGTCAGTAGAGAAAAAGGAAACAAGGGTAAAAGGAAGAGGATTGCCCACAAGATAAAGAAAATTATCTCAAAAGACCACATCTAAGAATTATTGGTATTCAAGAAGGAGTTGAGCAAAAGCAAGGGCTGGTAAGTTTATTCAAAGAGATAATAATGGAAAACTTTCCAAAATTTGAGGAAGATATAAATATCCAGGTACAGAAACGTTAGAGAACACCAAACTGATTTAACTCAAATAAGACTATACCAAAACATATAATATGCAAATTCTCAAAACCAAGAACAAAGAGAGAATCTTATGCAGGAAAAGAAAAGAAGCGAATAGTATATAAAACTGTTCCAGTTCATCTGACAACAGACTTCTCAACAGAAACAATACAAGCTAGGAGGTAATGGAATATTTCCAAAGTGCTGAAAGAAAAAAAATGTCATTCAAAAATAATATATCCAACAAAGTTATCCTCAAATCTGAATAAGAGATAGCCCTTCCCAGACAAACAAAAGCTGGGAGAATTCACCACTATCAGCCTTTCTTAAAAGAAATGCTGAAGTAAGCTGTTCAATCGGAAAAAAAAAGAAAAAGAAAAAATATTAACATGAAGAAAGAAAACATTTGAAGCTATAAAACCTGCCGGTAAAATAAAGTACACAGAAAAACCCAGAATACTCTAACACTGTAATTGTAATGTGCAATTCACTAACAACACTTGTATGAGCCCCAAAAGGCAAATTTATCAAAATCAATAATTGCTACAGCAACCTACTAAGAGATAGGCAATATAAGATATATGAATTGAGTCAATAAAATCAAAATGTGAAGATGAAGTATAAGGTTAAAATGTGGAGCCTTTAAAAAGTTTTTCTTTGCTTGTTTGTTTCTATTGTTTTCTTTGTAATGTAAGATAAGTTTTCATTTCTTTAAAATAACTTATTATATCTATAAGATGGTTTTGGTAAGCCTCATGGTAACCACAATGCAAAAACCTATAATACATTCACCAAAAATTTTAAAAAAATCAATATATTAAAACATACTACTAAAGAAAATCACTTAACCCCACAAAGGAAGATGGTGAGAAAGGAAGAAAAAAAGAGAGGAATTACCAAATAACCAGGAAAAAGCAACAAAATTATCATAGTAACTTCTGAATTATTAATAATAACTGTGAACGTAAATTGACTCAATTCTCCAATTAAAAGGCATAAAGTGGCCGAATGGATAGAGATAAGACCCTACTATATGCTGCCTACGAGACACTCATTTCACCTATAAATCCAGGGACTGAAAAAGAGTGGGAAAAAGTTATTCCATGCATCTGGAAACCAAAAAAGAGCAGAGTAGCTATACTTACATCAGATAAAATAGACTACAGATTAAAGACTGTCAAAAGAGACAAAGATAGCCACTATTTAATGATAAAAGGGTCAATTCATCAAGATGATATAGTTATTGGAGCTCACAAGTAAATAAAGCAAACATTAGTAGATCTAAATGGGAATACAGACTGACTACAGTGATAGTCGGCGACTTCAACACCACACTCTTAGTAAAGGAAAGATCATGGAGACAAAAAGGTAAAAAAAGAAACATCAGAGTTAAACTGCACACTAGACCAAACAAACCTAATTGTAATTTACTGACCATTTCACCAAACTGCTAAATAATATACGTTCTTTTTATCAGCACATGAAACATTATCCAGAATCAATCATACATTAGGCCACAAAACAAGTCTCAGCAAACTCAAAAAACTATAGATTATATCAAGTATCTTTTCTGACCACAGAGAATAAAACTAGAAACCAATAACAAGACAAACTTTAGAAAATACACAACCACATGGAAATTAAATAACAGGATTATGAATGATCAATGGGTCAAAGAGGAAATTAAGAAGGAAATTAAAAATTTCCTAAAACAAATGAATATGAAACCCCAATATACCAAAATCTATGAAATATGACAAAAGCAATACTAAAAAGGAAGTTCATAGCAATAAATGATTACATCAAAAAAGGGAGAAAGATTTCAAATAAGCAACCTAAGGATGCACCTCATGGAACTCCAAAAGCAAAAATAAGCCAAACCCAGAATCAGCAGGAAAAAAAAAAGAAATAATAAAGATCAGATAATATATAATTGCAATCAAGACTTTAAAAACAATACACAAGATCAAGAAAACAAAAGTTGTTTTTTGAAAAAATAAATGATGACAAACTTTAAGTTAGACTGAAAAAAAAAAATAGAAGACCCAAATAAAATCAGGAATTAAAAAATACAAAAATTGAGACCACAGAAACACAAAGAATCATCAGAGACTATTATAGAAAGCTATATGTCAACAAATTTGAAACCCAAAAAGAAATGGAGAAATTTGTGAACACATACAACCAAGAATGAACCAAAAAGAAATAGAAAATTTCAACAAAACTATGATAATAAATGAGATCAAAGCCATAAAATAGTCTCCCAAAAAAGAAAAGCCCAGGACCTGATAGATTCATTGCTGAATTCTACCAAACTTTTAAAGCATTAATACCAATTCTACAGAAACTCTTCAAAAAAAATTGAAGAGGAGAAAATCTTCCCAACTTATTCTACAAGGCCAGCATTACCCTGATATCAAAACCAGACAAGGACACAACACAAAAGGAAAACTACAAGCCAGCATCTCTGATGAAGACAGAAGCAAAAATTCTCAACAAAATACTAGCAAACCAAATTGAACGACACACACCAAAAAAAGCTCATTTACTATGTTCAAGTGAGATTCATCCCAGGGATGCAAAACCAGTTTAACATATGCAAATCAATAAATATGATACATCACATTAACAAAAACAAAAGCCATATGATCATTTCAGTATATGCTGAAAAAGTATTCAATATAATTCAACATCTCTTTAAGATAAAAATCCTCAACAAACTGGGTATAGAAGGAGCATACCTCAAAAATAATAAAGACCATATATGACAAACCCAGTTAACATGGTACTGAACAGTGAAAAATTGAAGGCCTTTCTTCTAAGAGCTCAAATAAGACAAAGATGCCCATTTAACCACTTTTATTCAAAGAAAAAAAATCAAGAAAGTAATCCTATTTGTAGCTACAAAAAATATTAAAACCTTGGAAACAATTTAAACGAAGAAGTAAAAGATCAATACAAGAAAAACTATAAAATGCTGATGAAAGAAACTGAAAAGAATACAAAAAAATGGAAAGATATTCTATGCTTATGAATTGGAAGAATATTGTTAAAATGACAATGCTGTCCAAAAAAATTTACAGATTCAATACAATTCCTTTCAAAATACTAGACATTCTTCACATAAATAGAAAAAGAAATCCTAAAATGTATATGAAACCACAAAAGACCTGAAATAGCCAAAGCAATCCTGTGAAAAAAGAACAAGACTGGAGGCATCATACTGCCTAACTTCAAAATATACTACAAAATTATAGTAGCCAAATCAACATGGTACTGGCATAAAAACAGACAGAGATCAATGGAACAGAATAAAGAACCCAGATATTAATCTATGCATTTACAGCAAATTCACTTTCGGCAAAGTTGCCAAGAACATACAGTGGGAAAAGAATAGTGTCTTCAATGAATGATGCTAAGAAAAATGAATAACCATACATAGAAAAATGAAATTAGACCCCAATTTTTTACCATATACAAAAATCAGATCAAATGAATTAAAAATTTAAATCTAACTCCTGAAACTATAAAACTACTAGAGGAAAACATTAGAGAAATGCTACAGGACACCGGTATGGTCAAAAAGTTTTTTGGCAGAAGACCTCAAAAGCACAGACAATCAAAGCAAAAATAGACAAATGGGATTACATGAAGCTAAAAACTCCCTTTACCAAAAAGAAAATAATCAACAAAGTGAGGCGACAACCCCAAAAACGGGAGAAAATATTTGCAAACTATCAATCTGACAAGGAATTAATAACCACAATATACGAGGAGCTCAAACAACTCAATAGCAAAAATAAATTAATTAATAATCTGTTCAATAAGTGAGCAAAATATCTGAATAGACATATTTCAAAGGAAAACACACATGGACAAGATGTATGTGAAAAAATGTTCAACATCACGAATCACCAAAGAAATGCAAATCAAAATCACAATGAACTATTTCATCCCAGTTAAAACTTCTTTCAAAAAGACAAGGAGTAACGGATGCTGAGAAGGGTGGAAAGAAAGCGGAACCTATGTACATTATTGGTGGATATGTAAATTAATGGAGCCACTATGGAAAAACTGTATGAAAGTTCCTCCAGACACTAAAAGTAGAACTACCATATGATCCAGCAACTGCACCTCTGGATATTCATCCAAATGATAGGAAATTACCATATCTAAGAGATGGCTGCATTCCCATGTTTACTGCAGCACTATTCACAATAGCCAAAATATGGTATGAGCCTAACTGCCCGTCAACAGATAAAGAAAATGTCATATATATATATATATATATACACATACAATGGAATATTATTCAACCACAAAAAAGAATGAAATGCTGTCATTTGCAGCAACATGGAAGGAACAGGAGGTCATTAAGTAAAATGAGCCAAGCACAGAAAGACAAATATTGCATGTTTTCACTCATATGTGGGAGCTAAAAATGTGGATCTCATGATGATAGAGTTAGATTGGTGGTTACCATGGTCTGGGAGTGGTAAAGGAAGAATGAAGAGAAATTGGTTAATGGGTACAAATACATAGTTTAGTAGAAGAAATAAGACCTAGTGCTTGAAATATCAGTAGGATAATTATAGTTTACAATAATCTATTGTATATTTCAAAATAAATAGAACAATTTGAATGTTTCTAGAATGAAGAAAAGACACATACTTAAGGTGATGGATATCCTAATCACACAGATTTCATCTTTACAATTGATGTGAATGCATTAAATTATCACATGTCCCCCAAATTTACCCTAAAAATATATACATCTATTATGTATCAATTTTTAAAAAAGAAAATTATGAAGGTAAATAGAGAAAAGTAGAGCATTCGAGGCATAGGGCAGTGTGCAAGAAAGGAAAAGAAGAGAGGAGAATGACAACAAAAACATAATGCTCAAGTTATGAGTCCTTCTAGAACAAAACTTGCGATGCAGGTAGTGGCAGAAGTGAAGGCTGGATATAAAAGCAAAGCCCTAATCTCATCATTTTTGGTCATGAGGGAGAAACGGGCTTGGAGATAGTGAGATTTGTGATTATCTTTGATATTCTGGCTTGCATCAGTGGTTCAGTGATATCACTAGCTGAGAAACGTATAACAACAGCAATAGTAGCTAAAATTTATTGAGATCTAAATATTTGCCAGACGCTGTGCTAACTCTTTCATACATTGGCTCATTTATCTCTCATCACCTTCCTGTGGATGCTGCAATGTTTAAAGATAATGAATATAGGAAGGTGAACAGGCTGGAGTGGGAGGAGCAGACACTGAAATCAGTTTTAAACATGTTGAACTGGAGGTAAATATGGAACCTCCAGATGGAGAGTTCAGGAGCAGCAGGAAATTGGAGTCTGGAGTAGAGAGGAGAAGTTAGGGATAAAAAAATGTAGATCTGGGAATAATTTGCATATAGAAATTTCTTAAAAACCATGCTCAAGAGATTACTAATTCAGGCAAAATATGAAGAATATGAAAAAGGGCAGGTTACAAACAGAGCTTTTAGGGGATGGGGTAACAACACAGAGGAAAGCAGGAAGTATTTTTGAATGACATTGCCAAAGAAGAGTTTGAGTTAGGTGAAGAAAGGCTACCCCACAAACACCAAGGCAAGTAAGTCCTAAGAAGGTGATTACTACAAGGAGCCAATACTGGCAGGAGGTTAGTCAGATGAGAAACAAAATATGCCTATCCCAGTTGGCAACATGAAGGCATTATTGACTGCATTGTCAGTTTTAACATGGATAGGAGCCACGTTGTTGATGATTGAGGGATGAAAGGTAAAAGAAGTAAAACCACCAAGCAGAGAAGACTCACACTGCTGAGATGCTTACATAAGAAAGAGGGGAGTGAGACAAGGCTTCAGAGGTAGGATAGTAGCATCAGGGAACAAAGACACAAAAGAGAGGGGTTTCACCTGTTTGTTTTACTGGGTTGGAAGAAAACAATAGATTCCAGATGAAGGGAAAGATCTAGTGTAGAGGCATAGGGTGAAGGTTGAAAAGAGGAAATGCTTTTTAGATAGACTTCATTTTTTTAGACTAGTTTTGAATTAACAGCAATACTGAGCAGAAGGTACTGCTATAGTTCGGACACTTGACCCTCCAAACATCGTACTTAAATTTGGTCCCCAGTGTTGGAAAGTGAGGCCTAGTGGGAGGCTCCTCACGTGCTGAGAGGAAGTGAGAGAGAGAGAGCCTCGTGGAATCTACATGAGCACATCATCATCACCCACACGTCATAGTTTACATTACCGTTTATTCCTGGTATTGTGCATTTTATGGATTTTGACAAATGCATGATGACATATATCCACCACTTTAGTATCATAAAGAGTAGTTTTACTTCTGTAAAACTGTTTCAGTCACAGGGGCAAAATTCCTTATGAATGGCTTGGTACTGTCCTTGTAGTAATGGGTGAGTTCTCAATCTGTTAATTTCCATGAGGGCTAGAAGGCTGGTGGTTAGAAAGAGCCTGACATCTCTCCATCTCTCTCTATCTCTCTCATCTCTCACTTCCTCTCAACGTGTGATGTCTGCACATGCTGCCTCCACCTCTCATTCCTCTAGGAGTGGAAGCAGCCTGAAGTCCTCACCAGAAACAGATGTTGGCACCATGCATCTTATACAGCCTGCAGAACAGACAGCCAGATAAACCTATTTAAAAAAAATAAATTGGCCAGGTGCAGTGGCTCACACTTGCAATCTCAGCACTTTGGGAGGCTGAGGTGGAAGGATCATGAGGTCAAGAGATCGAGACCATCCTGGCCAACATGGTGAAACACCATCTCTACTAAAAATACAAAAATTAGCTGGGCATGGTGGCATGTGCCTGTGGTCCCAGCTACTCGGGAGGCTGAGGTGGAAGAATAGCTTGAACCCAGGTGTCAGAGGTTGCAGTGAGCCAAGATTGTGCCACTGCACTCCAGCCTGGAGACAGAGCAAGACTCCATCTCAAAAAAATAAAATAAATAAAAAATAAATAAAATAAATAAATTACCCAGCCTTAAGTATTCCTTTACAGCAACACAAATGGATTAAGATAGGTACATGGATTTTTCTTAAACCTGCTGACACTTACAAATGCATACTCTCCCACACTATCAAAATCTGACATCAGAGTAGTACATTCGATAGATTTGATGGATCTACATGGGCACATCATCATTACCCAAACCTCATAGTTTATATTAGGGTTTATTCTTGGTGTTGTAAATTTCATGGGTTTTGACAAATGCATGATGACATACATGTACCACCATAGTATCATAAAGAGTAGTTTTACTTCTGTAAAAATCTCCTGTGCTCTGCCTATTCATCCCTCTCTCTGGTCTTGCCTAGTAGCCTGGCAACCACTAATCGTTTCATGGTCTCCATAGTTTTTCAGAATGTCATTTAGTTGGAATCATACAGTATGTGGCCTTTTGATATCAGTTCTTTCATTCAGTAATATACATAAGCTTCCTTCTTGTCTCTTCATGGCTCAATAGCTAATTTTGTTTCAGTATTGAATAATATTCTATTTTCCAGTTATTCCACCGTTTGTTTATCCATTCACCTGCTGTGGACATTTTCATTGCATCTAAGTTTTGGCATATATGAATAAAGCTGCCATGAACATTCATTTGCCAGTTTTTGTGTGGACATAAGTTTTTGCCTCATTTGGGTAAATGCAAAAGAGCACAGTTAATGATTCACATGGTAGGAACATGTATAGTTTTGTAAGAAATTGTCAAACTATCTGCCAAAGTAGCTGTACCATTTTGTGTTCCCACCAGCAATAAATTAGAGTTTCTAGGAAATAATTTTTAGTACAATTCAGTGGCGTTCATTACATCCACAAAGTTGTGCAACCATCACCATTATTTCCAAAATATTTTTCATCAACCCAAACAAAAACTCTGTACCCATTAAGCAATAACTTTCCATTTCCGCTTTCCCAACCTCTCATAACTTCTGTTCTACTTTCCATCTCCACGAATTTTTCTGTTTTTGATATTTAATACAAATGGAATCATACAATATTTATCCTCTGTGGCACTTATTTCACTTAGCATAATGTTTTCAAGGTTCATCCATGTTGTAACATGTAAGAGAACTTTATTCATTTTTATGGCTGAATAATATTTCACTATATGAATATGCCATATTTAGGTCATCTATCTGGTGATGGACACTTGGGTTGTTTCCATTTTTTGGCTATTGTGAATAATGCTGCTATGAACATTCAAGTACAAATGTTTCTTTGAGCCCCTATTTTCAATTTTCTTTGGTTACATACCTAGCAGGAAGAGAGCACTGAATCCTAACGACTAGACCACAAGGGAAATGCCTAGAAGTAGAATTGCTAGGTCATATGGTAATTCTGTGTTTAACTTTTTGAGGAACCATCAAAGTATTTTCCATAGAAGCTGCAACTTTTTACATTCTCACAGGGCACCAAGTTTTGAAATGCACACAGGATTTATCCAGGTGAAGAATGAGCAGAAGCACCTTCCTTGTAACAAGTAGATTTTAGTGTAACCCACAAAAATAAAATGAAGTATGAGAAATTCTTGATGGGGGAGAATGGAGTTTAATATACACAGGTTGTGACCACTGGTCAACAGTTGTGAAGTGGCCATAGAAAAATTCAAGAAGAATTCATGAGTGGTGTTGTGTTCTTATTAATTAATATTTTTCCTCAAAGTAATAAGATACTTTAAAGAGTGTGCAGTTTAGAAAAATTATTTGGTGAACTTTATAGAAAATAGACTGAAAACACCTAGGTGGTAGGCTGGTAGACCTTTTTGAATACCTAATTTAATAATCCAGAGTTGGTTGATGAGGCTTGACCTAGAGTGGAAATGAAAATGTAGAGTGATAGACTCATGGATGATACTGATGAATACCGTAGAATTAACAAAGGAGGAGAGAGAGATGAAATGACCAGGGCAGTTCCTGGATATCTGACAGTTTCTTGCATTAAAAGAGGGGAAACAGGCTAAAGAGAAGGGTGCAAGTGGAGTTGGATCAGGAATAAGGTATTAGTTCATACACGAGGAGCTTGCATACCAATGAATCATCACGCAAGAGATTTCCAATGGGAGCTATGCAGGACTACACTTCAGAAGAACAACATGGACTAAAGATGCTGGGAGTCGTTACAGTAGAGTAAGATTCATTGCCTTAAATCTGCTACTAGGCTAGTAAGTGGCAGAACCAGGATTCAAACACAGATGAATTTGACTTCAAATGTTACATTCTTTCTCCCACATGCTCTAGCTCTCAGTCATGTCATCATGACCAAGAGTAATTCTTGACCCAATGAAATCAACCCCAGGAACAAATATAGAGGGAGTAAAAAGAAAAGAAGGCAGAAACTGAAATTCTGGGGAACACCAATATTCAAGGCTGCATCGAGAAAAGAAAATCCAAGAAAAGAAAGAGAACGCAGGAAGATGTGGTTCCATAGAATGTAAGAGTTCAGTATTTCAACAGGGATTTGCCACAGAGAGCAGTAACATAAGGATTGATGCCTGTCCACAGGATGGAGTAAAACAGATACCACCAATAGGTGGGATAAGCTCTTTTCATGGAGAGATGGCATAAAAGGCAGATTGCTGCAGATTGAAGAATGAATAAGCAAGAAAGAAGATGGCTTAGATGTGAAGAGAAAGAGAAAAAGAAAGGAAAAGGGAGTTGGTGATGCAAGGTCAAAGGAGGATTTTTTTTTTAATTATATTGTTTTTCCCTCTTGGAGGGATATTAGTGTTTTTTTAGTCTGAGAGAAAGGAGTGGTAGAAGTTGAAGAAACAGGATAGCGTAATAACTGATGACAGGAGATATCTTAGAGACACGAGGTATCAGAATACATATGGTGGGATTAGCCTCCCCCTCTCAGTCCCACCCTCTTCTACTGAGATGGAAACAAGGTAAGTAAAGAGGTGGAGATAGATAAAACTCTTCTCTATCATACAAATTAATTGCCTCTAGATGCTACGTGTATTAGGTTATACTCACCAGACCCTTTGGACTTAAAGATAGCTTAAAAACTCAAACTAAGAGACTTTCCAATTTAAGTGTTAATAAAGCCTACAAGATATTTAAACAAATTGGTTATTTCCCCACCCCAGAATATTATTCTAATTGCTAATAGTCTAAGGAAAGAATCAAGAAGTCAATATATCAACTCTCTCATTAACCTTGCTGATCTTTTAAAAACAGACATTTTCTGAGTCCAAAACAATAATTAAAATCATAAATATGTATTGGAACATCAAGTCAAACAATTGGAAAATGAAAACTCATTAAGAGTATTTTAATCATCTCATTACTTCTGTGGTGTGGTTGTGTATAAATAATTTTAATCGTCCTTAGTTTAAGTAAAACATTTGAAAAGACAAGTTGGTTGTTTTTTTCTTTTTCTTTTTTTTTCCCTATGGTAATAGCTGAACTTGACTGAAACAGGGGTACTTCCTATGGGATAAACCTTTCCACCAGGAAATAGGATATGAAAAGTCATATGGATATAGTGACATTTTGGTTTAATTATTGAAACCACTGTACAAACAAGTTTTCTTAATAACAAAACAAGTCTAATTCTAGGTTGCTGTAAACAGGGAAATGAAAAATCCCATCCACAGATGATACCTCTAGGATCTGATGCTAAAAGTGGCCTTTTCAGATTTCACAATTAAATTGGTTAATGGAGATTAACTTATAGTAACCACCACCTTGGCTACTTTACAGGCCTCCACAAAAGGGGTGGAAAATATTGCCCTTTATCCAAATTGCATCAGCCATCAGGAAATGAATGGAAGCATACATATCAACATCACCCCCTCTCCATCTTTCCTCTCCCTCCTCACTCTGCCCACTCAAGGCTGGTCATCAGTCTTTCTTTCCAGACTCAGCCTCAGGAAAACGGAGTAGCTTTCCAAAATGACAAATAAATATTCATGCTAGAGTTTCAGATTTTAGCTTTGCAATGTGCTGCATCATGTTGCACCACTGGCCTCCAGTCTGGTGCAGCAAGATGTATTTTCAGAGTTGGTGGGCAGCAGCAACGATGTGAAGAAGGCTTCACAGTCACCAGAGAAACAAGCAAGACATCTCTCCTTGGCAAACCCAAAGTGTCACTGCCACAAATCAGCAGAACATCCAGTCCGTGCAGAGCAAGGGAAGTATTCATAGGAGATGAGTGGTTAATATTTCATTGTGCACATTGCAAGCCCAGATAAAGGTTGTTTGCATTCATTTATTTTTTTAAAAAATGCCAGTCATCTCAGCCCAAGGACTGTTTAACAAATATGCATACTTTGAACTTCACTTTTATAGGCTTAGAGAATACATTTTATGTATGTTAAAACATATCTGTCCATCACTTTCCCCATTACCTCCCTCATCATGCCTTTTATTAAGAAACCAAACAAGCACGGACGCTAGCCGACTCCTAATCCGACCAGGGAAAGTTGCTCTGGATAGAAAAATAAGTTCAAGAGTTAAAGACCACCATTTCCTAGGGCAAAAAGCCCAAGGGCAGTGAAGAAAAATATTAGCTTCAAATGGTAAGAGGAAAAAATAGTGCATATGTCGAGTGGGGAGCACAGGAACAGTTTTGATTCTGTAGCTGACACCATCAAACACTTTATGGCAAAGATGGCAGGCAGCTACTCTAAGATGATTTCAGGTCCCATTTTAGCAGAAAGCTAGGCCCTACCGTCCATCCACTCCCTGTTTTATCTCACTCTTGCTTATATACTGAGAGGAGTACTCACTGGTCAACCACAGACAGGCTGCCCAGCAAGTGCTTATCACTCCTCTAACGGGTTGGAATCACTGTCGGTCCAGCATTTTTTAGAACACCTAAGAAAAGCCAGATAGCCCAGGCGTGGTGGCTCATGCCTGTAATCCCAGCACTTTGGGAAGCTGAGGGGGGCGGATCACAGGGTCAAGAGATTGAGACCACCCTGGCCAACATGGTGAAACCCTGTCTCTACTAAAAAAATGCAAAAATTAGCTGGGCATGGTGGCATGCCTGTAGTCCCAGCTACTCGGGAGGCTGAGGCAGGAGGAGTGCTTGAACCTGGGAGGTGGAGGTTGCACCAAGCCAAGATCATGCCACTGCACTCCAGGAGCCAGACTCTGTCTCAAAAAAAAAAAAGAAAGAAAAGTCAGATAAAACTTGAGCAGTGCCTAGCATTTGTTCATTTATGCAATTAGTCAGAAATCAGTGTGAAAACATTACCAAGGACTTGTTACATGCTTGGCGCTGTGCTGAGAAGTGAGGAAACAGTGGTGAGAAAAATTGACAAAACTACTGCCCCTGTAGGATTTCAGGTTTAGTGGAACTAACAGGTACTAATCTAACACAGTAGTTCCAAGGCTTTGAGTGCTCAATGCTGTGGGTTCTGTTCTAATCTTGGATGGAGAGGACGTGGGGATACCAGCTGAGTTAAATTTGAACTAAGAGCTCAACAATAAATAAGAATTAATTAGAATTATGGCCAAAGCAGAGGAAAGAGAATATGGAAAAGCCTGGAGACAGGAGGGAACATGGGACAGCAAGGTGCTGACCCAAGTAATCAAAGAGCAGAGGCAGAAAGGGATCCAGACTAGACAGTAGATGTTCAGCAAATGTTACAAATGAAAAAATAATGGTGATTGAACAACTGGAAGAACAGGTGTCTGGTTACGCAATCGTCCAGCATTGCAGCCATTCATTCACAGAAGGACACACAATAATATTCCACTTGTTCATTTCTTTTGCCTTCTCTCAGTTTACCATTGTAACATTCACATTTAATGAAAGTGGAAACATTAGAGGGGACTAAAACCAGAATCATGGCCACCCTCTCCACAATGTTCAAACCGAGTCCAAGCCGTGCTGAACTGCCATACCCCACTGTGGGAGAAAAGCCAGTGTAGAGACGGGGCCAACAATTCACCCATGGCCCAACAAGTGGTGTTTGCTGGAGTCCAAGGAACATCCCTCAGGAAAGCATCTAAGTTTATCTATACAACTGCCCAGCATTCATTTTCTTTGTTATTTAATTCAACAAACAATTCTCAAGTACCTACTATGTGCTTGACACTTGCTACTCTATGATAAAAATATAAAGACAAAATTAGCTTGTTTCTGCCTTAAAGCAACACAGAGTCTAATGAAGAGCACAAAACGTAAGCAGATTCTATTTGCAAGACAATGTGACCACAGTAGTCACAGCAGCTTTCAGATGCAGATGACGGACATGCTTCGCAAGGGCCTGGATTATGTTGGCTTTATTCACCATTGTTTACTAACATCTCACAGAATGCCTAGGACCTGGGAGGTACTCAATATATGGTATTGAATAAATGGTAAACAAGCTCTTGCTTGTGCCAGGCACTTTGTTAGGTGGTTCTATATGTATTATCCTATGTAATCCTTACAACAATCCTATAAAGTAGCCATTATTATTCTCATTTTTGAAGATGAGGAACAAAAAGATTAGGTTACCTCCCCACAGTCCTAAAACCTGACTTCCACAATGACAATATGTGGAGATACTTTTGTTTGTCACAACCGTATTGGTACTCCTGGCAACTAGTGTGTAATGGCCAGAGATGCTGTTTAACACCCACAATGCATAGAGCAACCACTCACAACAAAGAACTATCAAGCCCAAAATATTTATAGTGCCAAAATTGAGATACCATGCTTTACACCATTGGGCCTTTGAAAATTTATTTTTTTGCATCTCTATTGACACACTTACTAATGCCTATAGGAAATTGTAATACCTAATGGTTTTATGTCCAATTTATTCTTATTTTCTCCAGGAATAAGCATAGTGCATGGCACAAGGTAGATGCTCAGCTATTATATGTTCTTACTGCTATTGAAATTAGGTAGTCTAAATGTAATAAATGGAAGCAGTGACTTCTCAGTGGAGAAAGGATACAAGAAATAGTGTCAAGGCAGAGTACACTGCAGTTTGCCAAGGACTTGTTTCACTCTTTCATATAGGTCTTTTCTCTTTATAATCTGCCTTTAAATGTTCATGAAGAGGATTTTGCCAAAACAGAAGACATAGAGCCAGGATGGTAGGAAACTATACCCTTTCAAAATCCTCAAAATATGATACATCTAAAAAAAAATACAGCTATAGAGACAACATGGTCTCCAGGGACAAATAAACTTCTTCATCTCTGGAGATCAAAAAGACATCATTTATTTCCCACCTCTCCCACCTTTCAACTACTGGTAACCACCTTCTACTCTTTCTGTCTATGAATTCAACTTTTTTAGATCCAACATATGAAGATCATGCAATATTTGTCTTTCTGTGACTGCTTATTTCACTTAACATATTGTCATCCAAGTTTACTCATGTTGTTGCAGATGGCACAATTTTCTTTTTTAAGGCTCAGTAATATTCTATTACATATATTTGCCATATTTTCTTTGGTTATTCATCCATTGCCTGACACATTATTTCCATATTGTCACTCTTGTGAATAATTCTCCATGAACGTGGGAGTAGAGATACCCATGTTGTATGCCTTAAATATATACAATTTTTGTTTGTCTATTACACCTCAAAAAGCTGGAGGGAAGACATTATTTACATAGAATGGTATGACTATTTTGGAAAACAGTTTGTCATTTCCTTAAATGTTTAAACATAGAGCTACCATATGATCTAGTAATATCACTCCTGGGTATATATCCAAGAGAATTAAGAACATATGTACATACAAAAACTTGTACATAAATATTCATAACAGCACTGTGAATAATAGCCAGAAAGTGGAAGAAAACCCAAATGCCTGTCAACCAATGAATGGATAAGAAAAATGTAATATATCCACACAATGGGATATTATTCAGCCACAAAATGGGAAAAGATACTAAACATGATACAGCATGGATGAACCTTTGAAAACACCACAATAATTGAAACAAGCTAGACGCAAAGGGCCACATATTGGATGATTTTATTTATTTAACATTGCCAGGATAGGCACATTCATAAAGACAGAAATAGATTCTTGGTTGCTGGGACTTGTGGGGAAAGGAAATGAGAAGTGACTACTAATGAGTTCACTGTCTCTTTGGGCGGGGAGAGGGGGTGGTGATAAAAATGTTCTAAAATTATATAATTGTGTTTGTTGCAAAACATTGCCAACATACCAAAACCACTGAATTGTATACTTTAAGGGAGTAAATTTTATAGTATATAGATTTCTACATAAATCAAGACCAAAGAAAACAGTAAGAACAAACTGAGAGCTTACTAACCATTGGTCACCAACCATCCTCTATCCAGGGTCTTTCCACTCTAACCAATTAAGTATTTTCTTTGTCTTAGTTCCATGGTCAGCCTATAAGAGCTCACTGCCCACACTCCTGCAATGGAGCTCTTAAACCTCTCTTCCAGTTTTTAGTGCTGCCTCACTCATAAATCATTCTTTATTCAAATAAACGCTGTTAAATTTATTTTGTCTAAAGTTTTTATTTTAACATATATTAGAAAAGCTGTTCCTTTTTTAAAAAAAAAACTTTTTATTTGACTTTCTTCAGTGATGGTATTAACTAACTTCATTATTCACATCATTCTTGGTACTATATCTTAAAAGTATTATTGTTTATCTTTAAATGAGAAGCTGAGCGATTCCAAATTCACTTGGAGATTTCATGACTAAAATACAGTTTCTAAACTTGATTTGACTGTTGCTTTAGGATTACAAGCCCCCAGAGACCTCTCCCACTGCTATTCACAGAACTGGCTGTTCCTCTGCGTGTCCTCAGAATCCACATCTTCGATAATATTATCCATTATGAACTGAACTGGGGATGTCACAGGATCAGATCAGATGGAGCTGAAAACTAATAAGAAATTTTGCTCCCACCTAAACTGAAGATATGTTATATAACCAAAGTCTTTAGCTTTTTGCTAGTAATTTTTTAAACCCCATGAGTACAAGTGACAATATCTATTTTATTGTGTTTCAATACTCAAACCTTTTTAGTGTTATCAGAAAAGTCCTATTTTGAAAAGGCCCCTGTACTCTCAATTTCAAACTACTTCTAACCCTTCAATGTTTCCATCCTGTTTTCTATTAATTACATCAATGGCAAGAACTTTAAGGATTACATTTTAAAACACATTAAGATCCTCCCAACATTCACTCTTTCTCACCAACCACAGCCTTCTCTTCATCCTTCTCACACCATTTTCAGCCAAAATCTACCAGAGAGGAGAGTAAGTGGAAATAGGCTTTTTTCTTTTTACCAACATACTTTTCTGGGCTCAGAATTCTCAGTCATTTTACCCATTTAGCAGGAAAAAGAAATACTAATATAGAGGAAATGAGTAGATTCTGAGATTCGAATTGACTTCCATAGCCAAAATGATGACTATGGGTAAGCATCACAGGCAATGGGTTTTGAAGACCCTTGGGCAGCCTCTTTATACCATCGGAAGTTCTGTAGTCTTTACAACAACAGTGGGCTCAGTGATGGCTGGAGAGGTAAAAAAAAAAAAAAAAAAAAAAAAAACTTCTTTTTATGAAAACACAAAATCTCACAGTTAAGCAAAAAAACAAACATAAAATTTGATTTTCTCCTCCAAAAGTAATTATCTAGCCCTCATTTGCATACATCACTAATCGAAAGCTGACTACGTGGACAAAAGGTCTTGAACTTCATTCCTTGTTTCAAGAGTAGTGCAATAAAAATGCAGAACTTGATTTGTTCTAGAATTCAACTGCATTTTTAGCACTTACCAACTATGTTGTCAATATTTCTACTGTTATTTTTCCCCACTCATCCTTTCCATCCTTATTCCCATCCTCCTGCTCAGTAAAGCCTCACAGACCTGTCCATCTCAGAACTTGTGCTTTCGTTGGGACTCTAACGTAGTTGCTCTGCTTCTAATGGACACAAAATGGGAGCCCTCGAGGGAACCAGAGGGGCTGACACAATGGGTCTGACAGTTCCTGTAGCACTGGAGAAGGCTTTAATACCTGAACAGATTTTGAGGGATAGACTCGATCCCTGGCTTCATTTAGTTCCACTTTCCAGGTTCAGTTTTTGCCTTTGTACCACGTTACCTCATGAGCAGAAAAGACAGAAATGCTATGTTAGGGTCTCTGCTGACTTCAAGTCCTGAATTGAAGTGCCCAAACAATAAACCAAGGTGGCTGATTGGCAAACATTAAAGAGCACTACAAATTTCTAAGAAAACCAAGTAGGGAGCTTGCTTCCACCTAAAACTTATCCAAAAAAGAGAAGGCACCACGTAGTGATTGCATGACTTGAGTGCCATATTCAGAAGTCCTAATGTGCTCTATTCATTACCCTCTACAAGAAGGCCTTAAGTGGAAATAAGAAAGAGCATGCATGAGCGTACAGAGGCTACCCTGAGCTATGGCACCAATACACAGTATTGTGTTTCAAGATTTCATTTGGATTGGGGGTGGGAAATGAAGCATATTTATATTTTATACTTACATTAAATAGTGCTAAACTGATTGAAAAAGGAAAAGGAAAAAGAAATCAGTCTAATTTTTAATGGAAAACTATACTATGCCAGGCCCAGTGCCAGAAACATAACTATTGAGTCCTTACAAAGGCAACAACTAACCTGGGAGGTGGAACAGAAGCCAGGGATTGAGCCTATCCCCAAATAGAAGTTCAGGTATGAAAGCATTCCCCAGTGCTCAGTGTTCAGGTACTGAAGCATTCCCCAGTGTTCATTGTCCCCACAGGACCAGTCAGACGAACCGGTGTCAGCCATCCCTTTCCCTGAGGTCTCTCATTTTAAGCCCATTGCAAGCAGAGCAACTTATGTAAGAGTGCCAGCAAAAGTCCAAATTCTGAGATGGAGAAAACCAAGAGGAATGCCTTCTACCTGCTTATAGCACCAAATGAAGCACAGAACCTCCTAAAATTCTCAATGAGCCCACTCCTTGAATGCAGCAAATACAGCGCCACTCTGTAAGTCACAGTTCTGTCCCTGGAGCAGCCTATGTTCTATAAACAATTCAGTAAACATATTATTGAGTTCTACTATGGATCAGGCACTGGGATACAAATGAGGCATTTAATTATAAATAAAAACTATTCTGTCTTAAGGAATTCGTATTCTTTTAAGCAAGGTAAGAACATACAGCTAGCTCTGTGAGTTGAGGTGTTGCAGAGTGCTGTAACAGCATGTAAATAGGGTAATAACGCAACTTGAAGGACAGAGAGATTAATTCCTACTGCAGCAATCCAGAAAGATTTCCCAGAGCTTGACCTTAAAAGAAGCCTAAGATTTCAAAGTAGTGTAGAAAGACATTCCATGTAAAGAACATAAGAAAGGAATAAAATAGTTGGGGAAATTACGTAGATAACGATTATAAAAGGCATGCCTTTTCATTGAAGAAAAGATGCTATTAGATTACACCAGATGATATTAGTAAACTTAGTAACTGCCACATTTTGATGTATTTTTAAAAGTCATGCTAAGATACTTAAACTTATCAAGGAATGAGAAACCAACAGTGTTCTTGAGCAATGTGTTAACATAATCAACTCTATTCAAAGTAAGATAATGAGATGGGAAAGCCAGGGAGAGCTTAAATGAGGAGGTGACATTTCGGCTGGGTCATGGATACAATTTCAAAAAATAAGGACACTAATCCTAGGAAAGGCAAAGACTTTCTCTCAAAGATAAGTAAAGATACAAAGGCAGCAGAGCCCAGCGCATATTTTAACGGCACCCTGAAATCTGGTTTATCTAGAAATTAAATAGTAAATTTGATAGGAGGGTTTGAAACAGATCATGAAATGCCTTGAATACCAAGGAAACTTATAGATTTCTCAGAAGCCGCTGAGGAGCTACCAAAATTTTTGCTGATTTTTTAGATTTTGTTGATGAAAGTTTTGCTTAATGAGGTTGAAACTGTTAGCCAAATATAAAAGAATTTAGAGAAAGAATGGAAAAAAGAAGAGCAATGGAATATTGTAATAATTATAGCTAACTTACTAAGCACATAAGTACCTTTACATGTATTATTTCACTTTGACTAGGAGGTCAAAGCTTATTTTATCTGCATGGAGGAAACTGAGTGTTTGAGAGATTCAATTTTATTACAGCTCACAGTTAGAAAATAGTAGAGCTGGCACACAATCCCATTCCATCTGAAATTGTTATCTCTAGCACTAAGATAGTTTCTGACATATGGTAAGTATTCAGTGAAAAATGGTTGAACTAATTTTATTAAACCATCTCAATTTCAAGGCCTAGATACAGAATCTATTCAAAGAATGTTTTCATGATCTTTGCAAATCAAAACCGATACATTTTTCTGCATTTCAAGTTCTATGGATTATATTCATTTGGGAGTATGTCTTGCTCCAAGTTTATGGGGGTGGCCAGGAAAGGCATCGGATTCAACTTGGTATTTATCATAGGATATCTAGCATATTGGCTACCACAGAGAAATGGCTTGGTAAATATGAGATGAATTAATGGATGGATGAATAAATGAATAACATTTGCTAAGTGGTCTCTTCTCTATTTCAGTACAGGTAAATTTCAATGAAGTTTCATGAAATACCCAAGGCATATAATCGACTCAGGGTTCTCAATCAGATAATTTCTTCCATTTTCATTCTGATGAGAATTTTTATTGGCTATGAATTAATTTAATCATTCCATTCATATTGTCTGTGTGGAAGCCCAGGGGCTCTAAGGTGATGGGTTCTGTTAATTAAATTCAATCAAATAATAATGATCTTTAATTTCCTAAAATCAGGATCACTGAACATATGAGAAGCATCATTTAATGCAATTTTATGATGTCCTTATTTCTGTGTTAACAGAGATATAGGTAACTAAGTGTCCTCACTATTGGGAGATTTGGTGGCCTTACAACATCTCCTTTCTTAAAAATAACTCTCATACCAGCCTGCCCCATTCTCTAAAATTCCACCATCAATATTTTATTTCTTTGGGTCAAAAAGAGATCCCTTTTACATTGCAAAGAATATACATCAGGGAAAGCAAAATGTTATGTGATTCATCACATCTCTTTTATCTTTTTTGTGCAAGCTAAAAAGCAAGTCAACATCTATTGAGCAATGTCTACACACCAGGAATTGTACAAAGCACTTTACATACATTATCTCATTGAATATTCACAACTCCATGAAGTTGTTTTTTTGTTTGTTTGTTTTGTTTTGTTTTGTTTTTTGAGATGGAGTTTTGCTCTTCTCACACAGGCTGGAGTACAGTGACACAATCTCAGCTCACTGCAACCTCTGCCTCCCTCGTTCAAGCAATTACCCTGCCTCAGCCTCCCAGGTAGCTGGGATTATAGGTGCCCACCAGGGTTTTGCATGTTGAGCAGGCTAGTCTCAAACTCTTGACCTCAGGTGATCCGCCCACCTCGGCCTCCCAAAGTGCTGAGATTACAGGCATGAGCCACGCACCCAACAAGTATTTCTTCATTTTCAGATGAGAAACCCAAAACTCAAAGAAGATAAGTTATTGAATAAAGATAAACAGGAAACAGCAGAACTGAGATGCTGGATTTGGTTTTACTAACTTACCTTTTTTTCTTTTATTAGGCTGCCTCCTCTCTAAGAGAATGGAATTATGAGAGAGATGCATAACTTGGGAATGTAGAAATACAGGGAATACAGGTAAGGCTATATCAAGGGATACAGTGAAAGACTGTGAACTTCTTTTGGACAACTAGGGGTACTGAAAGGCTTCCAAGAGAAGAGGAGATGGTTACAGAACTCATTGGCAATGTAATATCTAGGCCAACTTGCTCTATAGGATAACTGATGGATGGTTAATTTGGAAGAAGCGGCTTGCTGACAAATGTCATTTCTTATGTACATAACAAGTTAAAAAATAGAAACTGGAAAAATACATAAAGTAAGGTACTGTTTTCTTTGCATGTAACTTTGTATTAAAAACCATATATTGAGAGATTTTTTAAAAAATTTTACATTTTTGTATACCGTCTACTATAAACTATTTGCAGGGAAAGACTACAGAGATCTATAGTATAGATTGTGAAGACAGAAATTACAACTCTCTAACCATATCAATTTTTCACCAGCCTTGGACCTGACTTGGAATCATATATCTTTCAACCTGTTTCAGAATACGTAACGTTTTGTCTGAGTCTTACAGATAAAATGTGCCTCCCCAAAAGACTGACTTAGGTAAAACATACACGATGTTATAGCTACCTGTTCAACTTTAGTGCCTTTTTTATAGAAATGAGCTGAATCAGTCTGCATTTTTGCCAATTGCAACTTCTTGGCAGCTTTTCACCTTCA
This sequence comes from Cacajao melanocephalus, assembly GCA_963573385.1. Classification (NCBI taxonomy): domain Eukaryota; kingdom Metazoa; phylum Chordata; class Mammalia; order Primates; family Pitheciidae; genus Cacajao; species Cacajao melanocephalus. The sequence goes on along the minus strand of CAUYLG010060759.1, from coordinate 26,601 downwards.
ATTTTAAGAAAAGTCACTTTGAGAAAAGCTGTGATTTTGTATTTTTCAGTGTAAATTAATTCTTTACTGTTAATTTTTACTCATTAATAATTATCATGGGAATAGGATGGCAGGGGGAGTGTCAAGAATCTAGTGAAATCAGCAAATTTAAAGAGAACGGATAATCTAGACTTAAAAGGCATGATTTCACCCTTGACTTACATTTTATATCTAAATGAACTGCTTCAGCCAAAGTCTTCCTACAACCTACCACTCTGAGTGGGAAATGGCTCCCATGAAACATGTACATCTTTTTGTGGCAAATGCACTGTGAGTTGCTGCTTATAGAGACACCACAGGATCAATATTGCAGGGCACCCTAGTGAACTGTATTACTGTTAAAATCCTGCTGGCTAGAATTCAGATTTCCATTTAATTGTGTTCTTATTTAAAATGTCTGCTGCACCTGCAGCCAACTCGATCACTATTAGCTATTTGCCTGGTGTTATGTACATCTATGAACAATAAAAACTTTAGAAAAAAAATGTCAGCAGAGATGCATAGATCGTAAATCACAAGATGATAACATCTTACATGAAAAGAAAGTCTTGACGAAAACATCCCCAGTGATACAAATATTGAATTTACCACCAATGCCATATCCCTATGGAGGCTGGATAACAGGCCATTTCTTAAATGGCAAAAGGGATGAGCTTTCTTCTTTAACTGTATTCACTTTTCCTTTTATTTCATTCCTAGGAAAGAGAAATGCCAGAGGAGAAGCTTAAAACAGATTAGCCTGTGAGTACTGTATATAGGCTATTACATCATAACTGTCTTTGAAAACTCTCAAACAGCTGACCTGTTTATATTACAAGACAGGGTCAATTTCCATTCTAGTGACTCTTTTGATGTTTGTGAATACTAATGCTCTCCCCAGAATGCTGGCTTTAGAATAACAGCAATTGAACCATTCAGCCTTCTCTGATGCAATCTTTCTCCAGCTAGATAGGATTCTATACATGGATTTCATTGAACCACACAGCTTGGCATGATCAAAAGCTTTGCTGGAGCCGTCAGTAAATAACGTTTCAAATAATAGAGTCACGTTGATGCTTACATTTTCTACTCTAGTCACTGAAGTTGTGTGTGTTAGTGTGTGTGGATGTATGTATGTAACACAAAGCCACAGTTTTGCTTCTGTTGGAACTCTAACGATAAAACATTAAAATGATACAACGGGTCATTTTTATGGCAAATGTCTGAGAAACACCAAAGGGTTCCATAGCTGCATAAAGTATCAGAGAAACTGTTGTGTCTGAGATGTGAGCAGGACACTGATTTAACTTTCATTTCTGCATCTCGCCAACTGTGGAAACTCAAACAATTTACTTGACCTAGGGTTCTGATGTCCTATTTCTAAAGTGGAGAGAACATCATAACCTCACAAGGCTATAAGGCAGATAAATTTACATTTGACTATGACAACAAAAATAACAACAGACACAATGGTTAACATTTATCAGGAAATTAATATATGTCAGGCATTCAACAATTTCTGTGCATTATCTCCAACTGATCTTCACAATAGCCTCATAAAGCAGGCACTATATTTATTCCATTCTACATGTAAAGAATATAAGACAGAAATAAGATACATAGTGATGAGTAAAAGGTTTTTCATGCATACCAATTATCGTTAAGACAAACTGAATGAGCAAAGCATAATTTTCTGCCTAATCAGACCTAAGCCAGTACATGATTTTAATGGAAAGACAGTTCACATCAACATATTATATTTGAATATTAGCAATGGATAAGTCCTAAGGTTTTATGACATCCAACACACCACATTCTAAAGTAAGAATTCACACATCAGCAGGTCACCATACTAACCACCACCTTTCAGCACCACTGATCCCCACTTCAAAAATCATCCTGATTGATGTTAGGACAGGGCTATCTATTAAAAAGGATTTTGATCCGCTTCCCTTTATATTCCACCCATGGGCCCCCTCTGGAGATAAACATCTATCCTCCCATTACTGAAAAATTGTTTTCTTATTTCCTCTAACCCTTTATTAGGCTAAGCATCTCTGGCTTCTCAGCTCTTTCTCTTACAGCAAACAGAGTCATCACAATCCTAAGGTTTGCCCCTGATTTCTCAATATCCCCCTGAAAATATGGCAACAAAATTCTACTCTCAATATAAACCCTGCATCCTCTGTGTATTTCAGTTTTTAATTAAAATAGTTTTTAAGAATATTTTGGAGGTTTAGTTTTTAAAAAGATAACAACCTTTCTTGTCTGCCATAATCTACATAAAGAAGCAAATTCTAGGTATTCTTTCCCTCCAGAATGCAGTCTTCTGTTGAAGGCTTCACTGCTACCTCTTCCACTTGCACAAGAACAGACTTGCTATTCAGAGGAAGGCACATTATAAATTATTTAAATTTTATTTAAATACCTTTCTAGAGTTTAATCTTCTTCAGCCAGCTGGGCACCAAATGTTTGATAGCTTCAGTTTTGTACTGGCAGGTGAATCAGACACAGAGTCTTCCAATGGAAATACTGACTCTAAAAGCTTAATCACTGAAACTATAATTTGCTCCCTTTAGGGCAGGAAGGGGACCTGAATTAAAGACATTTTTCTGCAACGTAAGGGATTCTTTTTTATGGCAATGGTCCCAAGGTTCAAACTGATTAAAAATTTATAGTATTTTTTATGCCACTTTGAGATAGTGGAAGAATGTTTTCAGTTCAATTATTATCTGGCCATATTACGTTGAGCACTTCTATGTGTCAACTCCTCATCTGTGAAATGGGTATAACATTTATCTAACTAGAATCTGTTCCAATCATTAAACAAAATATCATATACAAAGCACAAACAAACATTGTAATATAATTACCACTGAAAAAGAAGGGGCTATCAGGTAGGAGAAAGAGGTGGCAAAAGGAAGAAGAAATTCATACTCAGGAAGGAGAAAGCCAGACATTGGCAAGGTAGGGGAATCATGAAGTTAATTTATTAATTGACAATGAATTCTATTTGTATAATTATTATGCTTTCACCTACAATTCCCTTTGAACCTCAAAGCAGTCCTGTAATGTACATAGGGCAAGAGCCATTATTACCACACTTTATACATGAGAAAGGAGAGGTTGGGGGAGATAAAGTACCAAATCGTCAGTATCATTCAGTTTTATTTTCTATGAAACTCTGATAATAATAATTACTATTTTTTCCAGCCAGGTTCTTCAGAGAAACAAGAGAGAGAACGAGAAATGTCAACAGATTGGCTACTAAGATTACAGCTCACAAGTCTGAAATCCACAGGATAGGCCAACGGGCTAGAATCTCAGGCAGGATTTATATACTGCATTCTTGAGACCGAATTCCTTCCTCTACAGGAAACCTTAGTTTTGGCTCATAAGGCATCAACTAATTGGATGAGGTATACTCACACTAGCCAAGATAATCTCCTTCACTTAAAGCTGAACGATTGTAAATGTTAGCCACATCTACAAAATACCTTCACAGAGACATACAGACTAGTATTGAACCAAACAACCGGGTACCAGACCCTAACCAAGTTGATGCATAAAACTGACCATCACACTGCCTTACAGAGTTTTGTACGATGTAGAAGAAAACTGAAGTACTTATTCAAGTGGTGAATGCTATAGATGAGCACAGGTGGAAATTGAGGAGGTACTTAACATAGGTATGGGGTATCAGGGCAGAATTCCAGAAGGAAGCCATGCTTTAACAGATCTCTTCACCTCTCCCCATTGTCCATAGTCAAGAGTGAATCAAGATTTGTGAAGTCTGAAGCTTCTGCAACTTGGAAGTCATTTTTAAATAAAAAGCATTAAAAATTAGGCATGGAAGTAGATTTTTATTTACAATAATAAAAAAGTCACCATTGTAACAAATTTAAAGCAAGTGAGACATTGCATACTTAAAATGTGGACAACATGAATGCTTACCTTCTTCTTATATTTCCTTGTTAAAGAATAGAGAAAAATCTAATTAAAAGTTAATGAAATACGAAAGGAAAGCTAACAAGATAAGCGCTAGAATCAATGAAATTATCTTGACATGGAAAGGGAAATTGTAAAAAATAATATAATTAAGAGGAAGAGACAGATTTTGAATAGCAGTAACAAACAGACTTCTGGTTTATTTGATGATCCAATTAACAAAAAAAAGTGACTCATATGACCACATATTCAAAAATTTTTTAATTCTTCTTGATTTGATACTTAAACAATGAAAAGCCATGTTAATTTTCCGGATTTTGTAATGCTTCAGCTAGTCATCAGCTTTTTAAATTTTATACAATGCATCACTGAGAATCTTCCTGACAGGGGAGAACTTCTCTTTTGACCAGGTAGCAGAGATACAATTATACATGTCTGATGTTCAGAATAATTTTCCGTATACCACCTTCTGGCTTCCACATAGTAAATCCTGCCTCTCTTCCCCTACCCATGTACTTTCATCAGGTGCTGGGCATAGGGGGCATTCTCTTACTACAAGAAAACTCTGGTCTTAAACTTTACTTCACGACACCAGTTGAGTTAGCCCAGTGCAGCAGGAGTACTCCTGGAAACTTGCTACATCAGGATTACTAGAAATAACTTAATTTTACAAAGGATTAACTGTGAGTCACATAAATATGACACTCTAAACTTAAACCAAAAATATCCTCAACTTAACCACCTCAATGCCCATGGTTACTCCAAAACCACCCAACAGGAGGGGAAGAGGGATGGAGGGGAAGCCAAAGTGGAAAGAGAAAATTGGTTGCAAATTTTAATTAAAATATCTTACTTTACAAAATATATATAGTATAATTTATATATATATACATTATATATAAATATATATAATGTATATATATACACACACATTATATATAATGTGTATATATATATACACACAATATATGTACACATTATATATAATATACACATTATATACACATGTGTATATATATTGTGTATATATACACAGTATATATGTACAAAAATATATAATTTGTATATAAAATATATATTATATTTATTTGTATACATATACTATATATATATATATATATATACACACACACATATACAAATGTATATAATATATTATTGTTACAGCAGCACTGTGCTGACTCAACTGGTATCACAAAATAAATTTAGGACCAGAAGTTGTCTTGCAATAAGAGAACACCTCACATGCCCAGCACCTGCTGGAAGTACATGGGTGGTGGAAGAGAGGCAGGGTTTGCTATGTAGAAACCAGAAATTGGCCTATGGAAGATTCTTCTGAATATCAGACATGTAAAATTGTCTCTCTCTCCTATAATATTATGCATATGTATATATATAAATTATTTAATATACATACAAATTATATATAGTTACATGTTTATACATATACATGTTTATGATACAAATTATATATGGTACATATATACACAAATTATATATACTTGTATACATACAAGTATATATAATTTACTTGTACTTTATAAAATAACATATATTTTATAAAGTATATATACATACAAGTATATATAACTTACTTGTACTATATAAAATAACACATATTTTATACATACAAATATTTCTATACATATATTGTGTATATATATACAAATTATATATAGTGCATATATACACAAATTATATATACTTGTATATAATAATATACAAGTATATATACACAAATTATATATAGTTGTATATGCAATATATTATATATAATATACATTGTATATATATTATATTGTATATATACTTGTATATTACATATACAAGTATATATAATTTGTGTATATATGCACTATATATAATTTGTAGCATAAACATTGTATATATCAATATACAGTATATCTCACTATACATTTATATATTAAATATAGTATAATTTACAGTGTAAAATATTTTATAGTATAGTATAAAAATATTATCGTATAGGATTAAGGATATTTTATATTATAATAATAGTATATATATATATTTGCATGTGTGTGTTTGTGTGCCTGTGTGCATGTGTATCACTAGGTGATCACAGCCAGGGCATTGAAAAAGACTTATTTTATAAGTAAAGTACTCTGAAGCTTAAGCTTCATTAGTTTTCAGGTAAACCAGTCTAAACCTAGTGCCAAATACTTTTTTTTTTTCCAAAGGGAGAAGAAGAAAAGCTTTTCAAAACTGTATGGCACCTTTGTATCATGTGTTAACTTACATCTTAGTCTCCATTTGTTCTTCAAACACCTTTAGGGTTCACCTCCAGACTAAGCAATGACATCTCACGAAGTCAGAGACTGCTATTTCTCATTTTGTATTCCTCGCTTACTAGATCAGTTTGGGTAATGAGTAAGCACTTAATAAATATTTTACTTATTAGCAAAATGATTAGGATATTGTTTTAAAATTTGGTAAAATTTTAAAGAGCATTTCTTGATCATAAAATTTAAAAAAGCATTTGATAGTAAAACCACTTATTAATGAAATGATTTTAAATAAAATGAAGGGAGAACACTTTTTAAACAATTGTAGTGGCAGCCTTCTAATCAAAGCACCTGTGACTGCACAGATGTTCACAGCTTTTATGGCTACAAACAACTTACCTCCAAAAGTATCAGCTAAAAACCACAATAATCATTTACTTTCACTCATGGTTTCTATGGGCTGGAAATTTGGTGCATTGCAAATGGGCTTTAGGTCTCATGAGACTACAGTCAGATGGTGGCTGGGATGAGGTGATCTCAAAGGTCTCTTCACTCAGCTGTCTGATGCCTGGGCTGGAAGGCTTCAACAGCTGGGGCTGAAACAGTTGCAGCTCCTCAGGAATCTCTCTCTGTCTCTTTGTAGTCTCTCCACATAATCTCTTTAGCAGACAGTTTCTGGGGATCTGGACTTCTTACATGTTAGCACAAGCTCTCAAGGTGCATTTACTAAGAGAGAGAGCTAATGGGAAGCAATTTCGCTCTTTATGACTCAATCTTGGAAAACATGTAGCATCTCTTCTACTGCATGCATGCTATTGATTGGGAGTATCTAATGCATCTCTTATATACTACCAATGTCACATTGTAACAACATCTGGGACAAGATATGCATTGCAGTGGCCATATTGAGGAAATACAGCCTGCACAATAGAGGACGGATGTTTCTAAATGTATAAGCATTTTTTGAAATAATCAAAGTTTCTATACACTCTTGCTGATAGCTATTATGCTTTATGTATCTACCTTTAGGTGGCCCTGCTTAAGAAATAAAGTGTTACGCATGCACATTTATGGTAGCCTTGCATTCAAGGTGCACACTAGTGGATGATGCTACTTTGAAAATATCTGATACATATGCTCTATTGTGGTTTTAAAAGTGTCTTCTATTGTCTCGGCAGGAAGGTATGAAAAAGAATTTAAAAAGAAGTGTCTTCTAGAGTTCCTCCCTAACAAGCCCATCTCCTTGTTTCTACCACTATCCAATATAGTGGACAAAATTTAATAACTAATATTAGCACAGCTCTATATCTGATTGTACACTCTAAGGACATAACAGGTGCCTCTTATGGGCCTATTCAAATTCCTATGCCTCTGGCCACTTGGCCCTCAGTTGGCCACTGCCGTAGCACAGACACACTGTGCAGAGCTGGGCAGGCCTGTCTTCTTGAGCTGATTAGTTTCATTCCTAGAGTCTCCAACTCCTTTCACCACTCCTACTTCCAGATTTCAGTGAACTGCCATGCAATAGGATATGGGGTCTGACTTTCTGAGCAGCTGTCAAGGTTAATTTTCTTGTGGGACAAATTGTGATCAGTTGCAGACAGGATACAGAAGGGAGCTAGCAGATAAGTGCCCTCTGCTTGTTCCCAATGACGGTCAGTCTGGAGGCAATGTATTATTTGTCTGGAGACATGCTGCAAGGCCAAGCTGGTATACCGACCAAGTGACCAACTATTTCTCTGTGTGGCTCAGCATGCCACAGTGGCTGGCATGGTACTATGTCCCATTACACAATGTTTCTTTCTTACCTGTTACCCTTCCTTTGCCACTTTTAATGCTGTGAGATGGCCACTTCCAAAAGAGCACCAGCAATTAATTCTTTACAGAGACTGTTTTAGAGAAGCTAGACCAAGCCTGAAACTATGAATATTAGTATCATTATCTTCATTTTAAATATGAGGAACCTAAGATTCAGATAAGTTAAGTGATTTCTACAAAGCCTCACAGCTGAATGAAAAAACATAGAATTTGAAATAAGAATTTTTTTTAGCTATGAAGCCCACTCTGTTTTTCCTTCTACACCATATTGCTATCTCAAGAATATAGAACTTAAGGAAGCTGGAAAACAGCGTTGTAGCCCTGAAGGCAACAGTGGATTAAAGAAACACTGAGAAGTAAGTGTAATATAATATAATATAAGGAAAATACAGATAGTTATTAAATAATTAAATTAAACAACAATAGGGTTTAATATTAAATAATAATACCTAACATTTGTTGAGCCCTTCCTATGTGCTAGGCTCCATTCAAAGTAATATAGATGAGTTAATCTAATTTATTTAAAAATCTTTATAATTGAAGTAGATTATCATCATTACTTTATAGATAGGAAAACTGTGGCACAGAAGAGTTTTTTGCATAGGTACCAGGTGATGAAGTCTTTGTATTTCTCAGTATCATTTCCCTTAAAATGTAGACATAATTCTTCTCATGCCTATCTCACTACATTCTTGTAAAAATTAACATAAAGATGCTTAGAAAAAATGCAAACATAAAGCTTCTTTAAATTAGATCTGTTATTTTAATGAACAGAGTGGGAGAAAAATCAATACAGAGGCAGCAATCAGAAACTAAATCCTAAAGCGTGACCCTCAGCCAACAACAGGCTCTACCGGTTAGAGCTACATTTCCAAATCAGCATTGGCCAGGCATCCAGATTCATGCTGTGGAAAAGCCCACTGCTCTCCCTCCTGCCTCCAGATCTCATCCACAAACATGAACAGAACTCAGGAGCCTTTTGCTACTCCTCTGAATTCAGCATATGCATTTCCTGCCAATTTCTACTTATTCAAAGATAACATTGTATCAAAAATGAAGGAATCACAAGTCATTCTCAATCCTACAACCAAAAAGACTGGCTAACTTCAGAGGTCTGATTTCCCTTCCAGTTCCTGTTACTATGTGTGAACATTTTTTATATGGTTGTAACTACAGTGTTGGGGTGGAGGGGAGGTTCCATTTTATTTTACTTAATATTATAGGATAAATTTTTAACATATTTCTGAAGAATTACTGCTGTCCAAATTGAGCGTTACCTAGAAGAAGATTTCATCATTAAATGTGATTAATTTTCACTATAAACTTGATAACAGACCAAATCAAGGCAATGGGTAATCCTTCACTGCTCCTCTTTCTAAATCCCTTAATCTGATTCCACTATTATTGTACTATCCAAATCCAAGTTTATCACTGGCTAATCAACCTCACCCTCAACCTCATCCATCTCTTTATTATTCTGCTATGCCTCAATACATCACCTATGAATGTGTGGCATGCAAAAGATTCCTCCCCTGTGTCTCGGAAACCATACAAAAATCCCATTGTACCATGTTTTACATGGAATTTCCCTATCAGCTTCATGTCCCAGGAGCACGTAGAACAATGATCAATACAAATTAAAAATAAACAATGCAGGCTGATTATACTTGACAAGATATTAACTTTAAAATTACTGTTAATTGTATCCCCAAGCCCTTGATCTGGCTTTGGTGACAGTTGCTATAGTTAATTTCTAAAAATTGAAAAATGTAACATTCAAATAACATGTAAATTGTTAAGCTTTCTTAGAACAGAGCCTGTTTCTTTGCTCTGAAGTCTACCTTAACTGATATTACTATAACCACTCCTGCTTTATTTTTAAGTAATGTTTGCATGCTGTAATTATTTTTTCATTCTCTCACTTGAATAACTTATTTTATTGCATTTGAAGTAAGTTTAGTATAGACAGCACATGATTGGATCATGGTTCTAAATCCACTCTGGGTTTAGCTATTTTTTTTGTTGTTCTTTTTTTCCAAGATGGTGGATTGGAGGCATTGTTAGCATACATCTCCCACTTTGAAACACAAAATACTGTGTAGATCTTCACAGTCAGTTTTTTCCAAGAAGCAATGTAGCAACTTAACAGGAAAACTTAAAGAAACTACAAACCCTTTGAAAGCTGCAGCAGGCTGCAGCCTGCATCATGAGCCAGGTAGAAAACTGTAAGTCCCCAGAGGGTGAGACAGGGATAAACTGCTTCTGGGATATACACTCCCACTGGGGAACCTCGCAATCCAAGCCACAAGGAAAGGCTTTAACCTTACCCATCACTGGAGCTGATTTAGTGAGCAGTGGGGAGTATATGAGAAGGAGCGGCATCGGAACATGCTTTGCATACACTCCTAGTCTTCAGCAGGATGGAGGAAAGCCATTCCTGATCCTACCTCACAGGGGATCCCTGGAAGTCAACCTGCTTAGTCAAGTGGCAAGAAGCTCCCAACTGAGATGCACAATTCAATCTCAAGTGGAGACGCACTCCCCTGGCCAGAAGAAAGGGCAAGTGGGAAATGTCCAGAGTGCAAGAACTGGTCACTCCTGCTTCATGGGCAGACCAGGAGGAGTGTGGCCTGAAAGCTGAGGATGCTGTTTCCCCAAGGAATGCTCATGGCCTGGGGCAGTTTTGAGTTCTGAGCACAGATTGCCTGGAACCTAGCTCACTGCTGCTAGAGAAACACTGCGAGTGTTAAGACCTGTATTGCTTGGGTGGGGCTTACTGTCACCTGCTACTCCACACTCCCCATGTGGACTTCTCCGTACAGCAGAGGCAACTGCACTCCTCCCTGAAACATTACCCCAGCAACCAGAGAACTGCCTTCCAATCTCCACTGGGATTGTTGCTTATCCTATACATGGAGAGTCAGAGCACAAATTTGCCTGACCCCACTTGGTTTTGCCCCTCCACCCACCCTGGCGGATTAACACAAAGGGTAGAAACTTTTGGGAGCTCTGTGTCCCAGACCACTGCCTGAGACAACAGAGTACCTCTCCACATAATATAAGGCAAGTACAGATTCCACCACCATCACCACCGGTGCTCTTTTCCAAGCACCACCTCCTGGCTGGAGGTCAACTGACCATAGCCCATTACAGCTTCTTCAAAACACAGCATTCAGGAAGAAAAAATCTTGTGTGTGACCTCTACTATCACAATTGCCAACATCACTCTGAGGATGACTGTATTCCCCACAAGAGGAGCAACCTCTAGGTGCAGGTTTGCATGAGGGGTAGAGTGACAATGCCTCTTTACATGGAACTTTAGTATTCTTTCAGATAAAAGAGGGGCCTGTCTAATCTGAATATCTGGAATAATGGATCAAGAGTGTGACTGGGAGGTAGATTACTTTTCTGCTGGCCAGGCAGGGGAGCTGAAGTGGATCCCTCACTTCCCCACTGAGGAAACCTCAGTGTGTTTCACTGAGAAATTCTCTAGCCACCACTGTCAAGGCTGGGACCTTTGCCTACCATTAGGATTGTACTTACCCACCTGCTTTAGCCACAGCTGTTTTTTTCCCATGGATATCTCCTATTGCCCTGAAGCCTGAACTGTTCAACCCCATAAATAAACTAGTAGAAAAATATAAATTTTTTTAAGTGTACAACACTGGGGAACAACATAAGCTTCAAGAGACTTCTGCCATTCCATCCCCACAGGAGACAGTGAACCTACTCAAAAACCAAGAACATTGCTACTACAACCATCAACTGAGAAAAACATCATACAAAGACTCTATAACCAGGGAACTCATGAAAGCACCAAAAACCAAATGAGGGTATAATAAATTATAAACACTGTATTACTCTGTTTTTATGCTGATGATAAAGACATATCTGAGACTGGGTAATTTACAAAAGAAAGAGGTTTAATGGATTCACAGTTCCATGTGGCTGGGGAGGCCTCACAGTCATGGCTGAAGGCAAGGAGCAGCAAGTCACATCTTATATGGATTGTGGCAGGCAAGGAGAGAGCTTGTGTAGGGAAACTCACATTTTTAAAACTATCAGATCTTGTGAGATTTATTCTCTATCAGGAGAACAGCCTGGGGAAGACCTGCTCCATGATTAAATTATCTCAGCTAGAATCCTCCCATGACACGTGAGAATTGTGGGAGTGACAATTCAAGATAAGATTTGGGTGGTGACACAGCCAAATCACATCCAACATAAATTCACATCCTCAAGGAGGAAAAAACAATTTTTTAAGTCATAACAAAAATAAATTCAAGAATAATTAGAAGAAATAGTCTACTCAAATGAGAAGAAACCAGAAAAATAATTCTGGCAATATGACAAAATTGGATTCCATAATGCTCCCAAAAGATCAAACTAGTTCTCCAGCAATGGATCCAAACTACGATGAAATCACTGAAATATCAAATAAAGAGTTCAAAAGGTTGATTATTAAGCTATTCAAGGAGAAACAAGAGAATGGTGAAAAACAGCGTAAATTTAAAATATAATTCAGGATATGAATGAAAAATTTTCTAAAGAATTAGGTATTTTAAAGAGAACTAATCAGAACTTCCAGAAATGGAAGACACATTTAGGGAACTACAAAAAGGAAGTGGAAAGTTTTAACAGCAGACTAGACCAAGCAGAAGAAAGAATTTAAGAGCTCAAAGTTGAGGCTTTCAAAGTGACCTAATTAGATAAAAATAAAGAAAAAAGAATTAAAGAAATGAACAAAGTCTAAGAGAAATAGCCTCTTTAAATAGAATAACTGTCAGCCAATAATTTTACATTCAGCAAAAATAGGTTCCATAAATGAAGAGGAAATAAATTCTTTTTAAGACAAGCAAATGCTGAGGGAATTTGTCACTACCAGACTAACCCTACAAGAAATGTTAAAAGAAGTTATAAATCTTGAAACCACAGGTCAAAATGCAACAGAATAAAACCTCTTGAAAGCATAAAACCTACAAGGTCTATAAAACAATAACACAATGAAGAATACAAAGCATCTAGCTAGCAATCAACATGATCACTGGAACAGTACTTCATACCTTACTGTTCATATTACATGTAAATGGTCTAAATGCTCTACTTAAAAGATACAGATTGGCAGAATGAATTTTAAAAATCATAATCCAAATATTGCTATCTTCAAGGGATTCATCTAACATGTAAGGATTCTTATAGACTCAAGATAAACGAGTAGAAAAAGATATTACATGTAAATAAACACCAAAAGTGAGCAGGAGTAACTATTCTTATACAAGATGAAACAAACTTCAAAGCAACAACAGTTAAAAAACAAAAGGTTATTATTCAATGATGAAAGTATCAATCCAACAAGAAAATATAATTCTAAATATGTATACACATAACTTGGGAGCTTTCTGATTGATAAAAAAATTACTGCTAGACCTAAGAAAAGTTATATACAGCAACACAATAAATAATGGGGGATTTTAACAATCCACTGACATCAATATACAGATCATTGGGGCTGAAGGTCAACAAAGAAACGCCAGACCTAAACTACACTCTAAAACAAGTGGACCTAACAGATATTTCCTGAACATTCTACCTAAGAACTGCAGAATATACACTCTTCACATCAGCACATGAAACATTCTTCAAGATAGTTCATATGATAGGCCATAAAAAAGTCTCAATAATTGTTTAAATATCAAAATTATATCAAGTATCTTCTCAGGCTATAGTGGATAAAAACTAGAAATCAACACCAGAAGGAATCCTCAAAACTACACAAAAACAGAGAAATTAAACAACCTGCTCCTGAATGATTTCTAGATTAACAATAAAATTAAGATGGAAATTTAATTTTTTTTCAAAATGAATGATAATAGTGATGCAGTTATCAAAATGTCTGGGATACAGTAAAAGCAGTAATAAAAGGAAAGTTTGTAGTGCTCAAGACCTACATCAAAAATTCTGAAAGATCAAAAATCGATATTCTAACATCATAGCTCAAGGAAATAAAGTAACAAGAACAAACCAAACACAAAGCTAGCAGAAGAAAAGAAATAACAAAGATCAAAGAAGAGGTAAATGAAATTTAGACAAAAAAAATACAAAGATCAGCAAAACAAAAAGTGGTTATTTGAAAAAATAAAGAAAATTAATAAAACAGCTAGATTAACCGAGAGAAGATGCAAATAAGTTCAATTAAAAATAACAATGGATATATTTCAACCACCACCACAGAAATACAAAAGATCACTTGAGACAAATATGAACATCTCTACTCACACAAACCAGTTAATCTAGAGAAAATGAATAATTACTGGAAACATACAACATTTCTGGATTGAATTAGGAAGAACTAGAAATCTTGTACAGACCAATAAAAAGCAGTGAAACTGAACCACTAATAAAAAATTAGCAACAAAACAATAACAACAACAACAACAAAACAGAAACAAAGGGAGTTAACAGCCAAATTATACCAGAAATTCAAAGAATTGATACCAATTGATACTGAAACTGTTCCAAAACACTGAGAAAGAAGGAATCCTTTCAAACTCATTCTATGAAGCCAGTATCACCCTGATACCAAAACCAGGAAAGGGAATAATAAAACAAACTACAGACCAATATCCTTGATGAAAATGCTCAATACAATACTTATAAACCACTCAAGCAGCACATCAAAAATATAATGCATCATGATCAAGTTGGTTTCATCCAGGGATGCAGGAATGGTTTAACATAGACAAGTCAATAAATGTGATATATTCCATTAACAAAATTAAGAACAAAAACCATATCATCTCAATAGGTACAGAAAAAAGCATTTGATAAAAGCCACCATCACTTTATGATAAAAGCCCTCAACAAACTTGGCCTAGAAGGAACATATCTCAAAATAATAGAAGCTGTATATGACAGTTCCATAGTGAACATTATACTGACTGAGGAAATGTTGAAAGCACCTCCCCTAAAAACTGGAACAAGACAAGGATGTCCACTTTTACCACGTCTATTCAGTGTAATACTGGAAGACCTAGCCAGAGCAATCAAGCAAGAGAAAGAAATAAAGAACCCAAAATAGAAAAGAGGAAGTCAAACTATCTCTGTTTGCTGACAATCATATACTCAGAAAATCCTAAAGACTCCTCCAAAAGATTCCAAGATTTGATAAATAAATTCAGAAAAGACTCATGTTACAAAATCAATATACACAAATCAGTTATACTGCTAAACACCAACAGCAAACAAGGTGAGAATCAAATCAATAACTCGATCCACTTTATGATATCTTAAAAAATAAAATAAAATATGTAGGATTATACTTAAGGAGGTAAAAGTTCTCTACAAGGAGAACCACAAAGTACTGCTGAAAGAAATCATAGATGATACAACAATCAGAAATACATACATGCTCATGAATTAGAAGAATAAATATCATGAAAATGACCACACTGTCCAAAGAAATCTAAAGATTCAGTGTGATTTATATCAAAATACCAACATCAATTTTTACAGAAATGAGAAAAAAACAATCCCAACATTTATATGGAACTTAAAAACCCCAAATAGCCAAAGCAATTTTAAGGAAAAAAATAATAATCTGGGGGCATAACTACTGGAGTTCAAATTGTACTACAAGGCTGTAGTTACCAAAACAACATGATACTGGTATAAAAGTAGATACACAGGCCAATGTAACAGGATAGAGAACGCAGAAGTAATGCCAAATACTTATAACAAAATTATCTTCTCAACAAAGCACACAAAAACATAAATTGTGGAAAGGACATCCTATTCAATAAATGGTGCTGGGAAATATGGATGGCCACATATAGAAGAACAAAATTGGAACCTCTTCTTTCACTATATACAAAAATCAACTCAAGATGGATCAAACACTTAAATCTCAGACATAAAGCCATAAAAATTCTAGAAGAAAATCTAGGAAAAACTTTTCTGGACATTGGCCTATGCAAAGAATTTATGACTAAGACTCCAAAAGCAAATGCAACAACACCATAAATAAATAAATTGGACTTCATTACACTAAAAAGCTTCTGCACAGCAAAAGAAATAATCATCTGCATAAACAATCCACAGAATAAAAATAAATTTTTACAAACTATGCATCTGGAAAGATTAATATCCAGAATCTACAAAGAAATCACACAAATCAGCAAAAATAAAACAAATAATTCCATCAAAAAGTGGGCAAACGACATCAACAGACAGACGTTTCTCAAAGGAAGAAATACAGATGGCAAACAAACATGAAGAAATGCTCAGCATCACTAATCATCAGGGAAAATGCAAATTAAAACCACAGTGATATACTACCTTACCATAGCCAGATGACCATTACCAAAAAGTCAAAGAACAATAGATGTAGGTGTAGATGTGATGAAAAGGGAACACTTATATACTGTTGTTGGTGGGAATGCAAATTAGTACAACTTGTACGGAAAATAGTATGTAGATTTCTTAAAGAACTAAAAGTAATCTACCATTCAATCCAGTAATCCCACTACTGAGTATCTACTCAAAGGAAAAGAAGTCATTATATCAAAAAGACATGTGCACATATATGTTTATCACAGCACAATTCACAATTGCAAAGATATGGAACTAACCTAAGTGCCCATCAATCAATAAATGGATGAAGAAAATTATATATATACACATATATATGCACACTATATATGTGCACACATATGTACATATATACACATATACACACACACACCATGGAATACTACCCAGCCATAAAAAAGAACAAAACAATGTATTTTGCAGCAATGTGGATGGAGCTGGAGGCCATTATTCATAACTGAACTGTGAGTATGCAAACTAATATAGTAGTATAATGAACTTTGGAGACTAAGAATCGGGGAGGGTGGGGGGTTGAGGGATAAAAAAATACAAATTAGTACAATGTATAGTATCCAAGTTATTGTGCACTAAAATCTCATACTTTACCCCTATATAATTCATCCATGTAACGAAAAACCACTTGTATTCCAAAAATTATGGAAATAAATGAATAAATAAATATTACACACACACTACAATTTTTTGTCATCTAATTGGTGTGTTTAGATCATTATTATCATTATTGATAATAGTAAGGTTTAAGTCTGCCACTGTATTATTTGTTTTCTCTTTGTTTCCTGTGTTCCTTGTTCTTCTGTTTTCCTTTTATATAGTTATGTGAACTTATTTAGAATTTCTTCTTGATTTGTTTACAGTATTTTTCTAGTATTTGCACTTTACAATGTTCTGTGTTTTTTTCTAAATATTACAATATGCATACATAACTTATCATGGTCTACTGATAACTATATTTTATTCCTTAAAATGAAGTCTAGAAATTTATTTTCATATACATCTCTTTACCCTTCCTATATTTTATGTATCTTTATATATATAATTTCCTCTACATACATTGAGTACCATAACAGAGATGTTTATAATTTTTATTTCAATCACTAAATGCTAAGAAATTATCATGAGAGGTAGGATAATCTATTATATTTTTGCATATTTTTGCCCTTTTCACTGTTCTTTCTTTTCTGAAGTTTTAAGCCTTCTTCTGCTGATTTCCTTTCTGTTTAGAGAACTTCCTTTATCCATGCTTCAAAGAGATGTTTTCCAGCAACAAATTCTTTTTGTTTCCTGTCATCTTTAAACGTTTTTTTTTCTCTTCATTCTTAAAAGATATTTTCACTGAATATGGAATTACGCTTAATAGCTCTTTTCTTTCAGTGATTGAAAACTGTTGCACCACTTTCTTCTGACCTCCATGATTCCAGAAGAAAAATCTGCCATCATTCTAGTTGGTGTTCACAGATAAGTGATACAATGTTTCTCTTTGGCTACTTTCAAGTTTTGGTTTTTCTTAGTTTCAGAAGTTTAAATACCATGCACCTTTGCATTGATTTTTTGGAGTGTATCTTATTTGGGGTTTCTCACCTTCTTGAATCTGTAAGTTTCCTCTTTTGCCAAACTTGAAAAGTGTTCAGCCATTCCTTCTTAAACACTTCTTTAGTACCATTCTTTCTTCTCCTTCTGTAAGTTCAAATATAAATACCAGTGATTTTCTTAATATCCCACAGGTCTCTAATACTCTGCTCATTTTCTTTTTCAGTCTATTTTTATCTTATATCCAGATAGGGTATATTCTATTAATCTGTCTTCAAGTTCACTGATTTAATTTTTTTGTCATCTCCATTCTACATTTGAGCACATGTAATATGGTTTTTAATTTTGTTTATTGTAATTTTTTAGTTCTCTAACTTCCATTTGGTTCTCTTTTTAAAAGATTTACTTCTTTGCTGATACTTTCTTTTAATTTGTTTCAAGGTAACTGTTGAAATATATTTATGGTGACTACTTTAAAATTCTTGTCAGATGATTCTAACTGATTCATCTTGATGTCAGTACCTGTGTACGGTCCTTTAATCATTCATATTGTGAGTTTCCTGGGTACTAATATGACAAGTGATTTTCTATTGTATCCTGGTTATACTGGGTATTACATTATGAGGCTCTGAATCCTATTTACTCTTCCTGTTCTTAGCAGTCACTCTCTGTTTAGGGGTAGCATAAGGGCCAGATGGGCGTATGTGCTTGGCATCCTGCTGGGTGCTGAACACCAATAACCACCAGCACTTTCTGGTAAAAGGACACTAACTTATAGTGCCTCATTACAAATGTATGGAGTTGACGTTCAGCCCCCCTCTTAACTCTGCTTATTTCTTCCCTTGAAAAATCGAGCACCAGCCGTCATACTGTCTTATTGTCTCCAAGTAGGAGTAAAAAATGACTCCCACTCTGTGCCCTGCTCCCACAAGTGGCGTGTGAGCACAGGGCTGATTCATAAAACATTGCTGCTGTTGGGGTGGAGGCTCAGCTCCTCAATGGGCTCCACAAACATGGAGTTGGTAGGAATGAAGTGTTTACCTGCCCCAACTTTCTCCATCTTCCTCAGTCTCAATGATACAATGTAGGAGTGGAGGCTTAGCTTGTCACTGGACCCCAGTGCCACTAACTTGGTAAGAGAATCAAAGCATTGCCTAGTTCTGCTGGATGGAGAATAGAAGATAGATGCCCACTCAGCCTTCCAATACTATTGGTGGTAATTGGGATTCTGCCATCTGCTTCTTGCAGGCAAAGAATGAAAGAGTAGCTCCCTTCTGGGCCTAGCTGACATCACCCAATGGAGAAGTGGAGAATTATATTTGCTTCTACATGCCAAGGGGTTGGGAAGTTGGATGAACGATTAACTTTTCACTGGCGACCTGCAATTGTGGGATAGCGGTGGTATGGTTTCATTTTTCTCTTGGTGTTTGGCTTGAGTAGGGTGAATGTTGTCAAAAAGTTTTCCTGTTGTTAGGCCACTTTTCCCCTAGTCCTTTGTCTAAGGGGAAAAGTCTCCTTTCTTGAAGATTTTTGTCTCTGCCTGTGTCTGTTAATAGTTCTGGGCTGGATGCTTCTGTAGCTCCTGTCAGAAGGCAATACACTTACCACCTCAAGATCTAATATCCTTAGGGCAGCCTGTGTTCTTTCCGTCTTTCAGAATCTTCCTAGGCTTGTTACATTATGTTTGTTGTGTTATAGCCAGGGTTTTTTAGTTGTAAGAGGGAGGACCTGAGACAAAACTCCAGACACTATTTTTTGTTCTGAAATATTTTCCTGTATATTAGGCAAGCGTCTAGCACATATTAGTAATTTTAATAAAAATGTAACTTATGAATGAAGGAGTTACTAATGCAAAGATGAATATAGTACAGCATCTCCCTGCAGTAGCTCAGATCTGTATTCTTTCAGTCCTAAATTCATATTATAGATCTGCTACTTACCAGCTTGGGCAATGTCTTAAACCCTTTAACATTTGTTATCCATAAAATTGACATTAAAATCATTCCTGTTGAGAATAAACAGTTTTTCATAATATTGACATTTCTTTCCATGTCAAAGTGAATGTGACTCTATTAACATGTTAATCCTGGCATCTCTCCCAGCTGCTTTCAGTTTACCTCAGGGGAGTGAGATGGCCTACCTGATTGGTGAAGTTATGCTGAACTTCTGAGTTGTTCCATTTTACCCACACTGGCACCAGTACAGGAGGGGAGCATGTCTTTCCTCAAAGCATCAGATGCACACCCTAATTGGAGGATCAGAGAAGAATATATGTTTCCTCTAGACATCTCATATCCAAGAAGGAGAGGGGAAGAGAGTGGGCTCCGGATGCCCACTCTCATTAAGGTAAGTTATGAACTTCAGCCTTTCTCTATTCACTGTTAGCTCCTTGCATCTAAAAAAGAATAATTCAATGAACACTTCTTGAGCAATGACCAAAGACCAGACGTTGTGTTATACAGAGAGAAATATGTTAAGGTGTCTCCTTCACATAGCACATTGTCTATTTGGAGATTCAGATATGTAAATAATAGCAGGAAACCAGTAGTCTCTTAAATGGTGTAATAGAATATGAAAAATATGGTGAATTGAAGCAAAAGTTTGGAGCATATGTAAGCTTTCATATGCATTACCTAATTCAACCTGATACCCTTCCCCCCTAAAAAAGCCCTAGGAAGTTAATTGTAATAATAATCACAATCACATAGACTAACATTTATTGGGCACTTACCTTGGTAAAGTGCTGAGGGCTTTACATGCATTATCCTCTTTATTATCATAGAAACCATTTAAGTCAGGCACTTTTCTACCATTACTTCGTGGTAGAGGAAGCCACAGCATAAAGAAATGAATTAACTTTCCCAGGATCACACAGGAAGTTGAAGATTCCACCTGCCTCAAAATCTATTACCTCAATCATTAGGCTTCACTGGCTTTTCTGTAAATGAAGTAACTGAGGCTTAGTTGTATTCATTTTTGCATATCCAGAACTTTACAGTATACATGGCAAACACGGAATATTTAGTAGCTACTAAGCGATAAAATAAAGGCTGGAGGAAAGAAAAGAAGCAGGGGAGGGGGACTCTGACTTAGAAAAAAATAATCAGCCAGGAGAAAAGAATAATATATTCATATAACAACTGGTAGTGGTAAGACTGTCGTCACCAGCAAGCAGTTGTTGAAGGGCAACATATTTGCAAATATTTAGAGTTCTGATTTATCTTGAAAAAAGCAAACTATATACACAGCTGTATTCACTCCTGGGTATTTGTTTGTTCTATAAATAATTGCAATGTGGAGTGTTGACAGTCCAGAGCTATGCAGAGAAACCACTCCTGGGTTACTTATCTCACCCTCAAACATCCCAGGACTCTGAGGCCAAGTATCCCTCACAAAGCAAGGGCTTTCTATTCTATCTCATCCTGGCCAGGGAGTCAAGGCAACACAGGCACTTATTAGCGGAATGATCAAAGAGTTAGAAAATAGTAACGATGGCCAATTCTTGATTATCATTAAATAAAAAGTACATTAACTTCATGGAGTCATATTTATAATTCTTTACATACATTATGATTTGAACTTTTATATGTCTTTTGAAAATGTTATAATGCTTTGGTTATTTTTCATTGCCTTTTTAAATAACCTTTTTAAGGTTGTTCTGATATCTTCCTCTCTGATTCTGAATATACATACTTTATGAGCAAAGGCTACATCTTTGTGGGTTTTTAAAAATTTCTTCATGCCCAGTTCCTCGCATAAACATATACAATGACATATGAAGTTTCTCAGTAAATTACTGAGAAATTCAAAGTAATCTTTAAATCTTCAGTTTATCTGTATGCCATCAAGAGATTGTTTCAGTCGGAAGAGAAAATAGGATTTCATCTGTTTTCAGCATTTTCTCTGTCTTTTCCACCCCAATTCATCCTATCTTCTACATCTACATCCTGCTCATCCTTAAAAGCAGATTGGACTGCCTATTTTTTAAAACTGTGCTTTCTAGTACGGTAGTCTCTAGACATAAATGTCTGCTTACATTTAAATTAGCTAACATTAAATTACATTAAAAATGTGATTCCTCATTCACACTCACCACATTTTAAGTGCTCAATGACCTCACGTTGCTAGTGGCTGCTGTGCTGGATTCACAGATAAGAACGTTGCCCTCTTCCCACAAATTTTTCTTGTATAGTGCTGCTGAAACCACTTTCTTTTCTCCAGCTCTTAATGCAAAGACACTATCAGCAGTCTGACTCAAGCTTCTCTTACTACATATCTATGCTTTTAAATGCACAAACATGGCTGCTACGATTTTTCAGAATAATCTGGAGCCAGGCACAGAGCTTGTACAAAATG
This sequence comes from Cacajao melanocephalus, assembly GCA_963573385.1. Classification (NCBI taxonomy): domain Eukaryota; kingdom Metazoa; phylum Chordata; class Mammalia; order Primates; family Pitheciidae; genus Cacajao; species Cacajao melanocephalus. Next base: position 4,300 of record CAUYLG010060759.1, on the reverse strand, counting down.
TCTGGGAGGCTGCTGGTTAAGGAGCAGACTAATGAAAGTGTCTGAGATGTGACCGTGACCCACATGTGAATCAGCTTTCTCTAGGACCTGCGTTATTTGAGCAATTACATGTTGAGGGCAAGATTATTTGCAATCTGAGAAAGTTGAGGGGTCAGGTCCAAAAATAGCTTATTGCTCCATTCTTTTCCTAGGATGTGAGGAAGGGAGTGTGAATCATTCATATGTTTCCTATAAATAGTCACGGAAGATAGTAGATATCTATAGACGTGTATATATTTACTCTGTGTATGGTTAAAGTTCCTCTACATTAGATTTGAAAGATCTGATGTTAACCATGCTAGAACAACTGTTGTGCAACTAGAAATCACTTTGAAGGAAGAATAGCAGGGACGGTGCCCTTGCTGAGGCGGAGCATCCTGGGTGGCAGCTTGGGAGCAATATGCCTTTTCCCCAGGGATATTGTTTGCATCTCAATACTGTGGGTATAGCGCCTATCACTGTGTCATTATGGGCCTGGTTGTTTACTCTATCAGAGGGTCTCTCCAATTGTCAAGCTGCTCTCTCCCATCCATTCCCACTGTGAGAATGAGCCGTATCACTTCTTTTTATCCATCCATTTAAATACAACTGCAATGAAAAAATGTTTGTTGAAAACGATTGGTTTTCAAAAAGCCTTTTTCTGTTAATTTATTGAATGCTTACTGTATGCTGGGCGCATTATGCCCATTAGTTTATTTGATCATCGGCAATACCCTGTGAGGGCAATACCAGTAACATACCCATTTGACAGCGGAGGAAAGATACTGAAACTGAGGAAAGATAAGCATCTTTCCCAAGGTCACATAGCAGATAAATTTGGAGACTCTGATTCAACATAAAACACATCATTTCAAAGCAGTAGGAAAAGTGGGTGAATTGAGATAAAACAAAGAGGATCTGGTGTTGTATATTCCAATGATTTATGTTTGCAACAGAGCTGCCACCATCTAAGGATCCTTCCCTAATGTGGAAAGGCCATTCCTGCCCCAAACTTGACACTTACACTGTAGTGTGCATTCTTGCTGTGTTATTTCCCCATGGACATGTTCATTTTCCAACCACAGTCTTCTTTCTGAGTCCTGAAACTGCACAGTAGCAGGCCAGCACACTAGGTTTTTAGATTGGCGAATTCCCTATACACTTCCTTTAATTTCCTCAGCTTTCATTTTCACACCAGTAGAACGAGGCACTGACAGATACCCAGGCAGAGTAACTGAGCACAGGACCAGCTCTGGTTTCAGATAAGATTATTCGCAAAGACAAAAACCTGAAACATTTAACAAACGCAGGTACAAGCAGCCAGTTCAGCCTACAGGGGCAAGGAAAATAGATTGCAGTGTCAACTTAATCAATGGTTCATCCCTGTACTTTTTCAGTGCTTGAACCTTATTAGGGTTGAGGCTGCACTGCCCAGCTGAAAATCAATCTTGAATTTTTCAAATGGCTCCAAACTACAGAAATACAATTGTAAATAATTTGACAACTTTTCCAAATGCCTTGGAAAAATCCATCCAGAGATAAGTGGGGCTGGTACATGAATGTGCCTCTGACTGAGGTTTGGGGGCAGGAAAACAGGATGAAGAAGTCAGCAGAGTGCACGATGGGGTTCCAAATCCAAGGCAAATTGACTAAATCCACTGTCTGAGGTCAATTTGGAAGATGCCGTGACTGAACACAGCAGAGTATGAGGGTTAGATCCTCTCAATACAGAAACTGACTGCAGGCTAAGATTGGAATAGCAGATCCTATACAAGAATTATTGAGTTTTTCTTTGGAACCTGACTTAGCATCTAGAAATGGCTTCAAGAATAATACGGATTACTAGGACAAAGGGAAAAATGCAAAGATACAGTGACACGTTAGCTAACTTAAAGAGGTAAAGAGGGCATGAGGTGGAGTTTTAGAGAACCTAAACAGGTCTATATGTACAGCCTCAGGTTGAGGCTAAATATATGACAGAATAATGTTCAGTGCAGACATTAGTAAAAGCGTTTCTAAAGTTATAAGACATTAAAAAAAATCCTAAAATAGCTAAAAAGCTCATGAATGTAAAAAAAGAGAGAGACAGCAAGCAAGACAGAAATGTTCACATTGTGATTAAGAATGTGGACTTTGAAAATTAGTGAGATCTAAATGAAATTCTGGCTCCATCATTTAGAATACAACCTGGTGTAAGGTACCCAAGCTCCTTGAGTCTCCATTGCATAGCTGTTAACAAGTCTAAAACTTCCCACCTCTCAGGGCTTATTGAAAAGTTTAAACAATTGAATGCTACATACTATGACTGGCACATAATGCATGGTCCCAAACGGTATAAGTTGATACTATCATAGTTAAAAAGAGAAAAAATTAATTTTGGTATAGGTCATTCTTATAGGTTAATTGTATGGCCCCTCAAAAGATATGTTGAACTCCTAACTCCTGTTATCTGCAAATGTGACCTTATTTGGAAGAAGAGTCTTTGCAGCTGTAATCAAGTTAGCATGAAATCTTTAGTGTGGGCCTTAATCCAATTTTCTTATATAACTCATATTCTTATTAAAAAAAAAAAAAAGTAGGACCTGGATCCAAGATAGCCAAATAGGAACAGCTCTGAAGAGCAGTTCCCAGTGAGAATGCAGAGGGTGAGTGATCAATGCATTTCTAAATGAGTTTTTACTGCCCACAGACCAGGAGATTCCTGGGAGGAAAAGTGCCACAAGTCTCCAGCACCACTGTTTCATTTGGGGCAGCAAGTATCCACACAAAAACCCACACAAATCTGGGCGGTCATTTCAACTGGCACCTGGAATGCCTGGGAGACAGAGTCGCCCATTCAACTGAAAAAAAGGGGTCTGAAACAGGGAGCCAGGTGATCTGGCTCAGTGGGTCCCACCCCTACAAAGACTAGCAACCTGAAATGCTCTGGATTGAGAGTTTCACAGCAAGCACAGCTGGACTGGGGACAGTCCAGCTTTGTGGGGAGAAGGGCATCCACCATTACGGAGGCAGTCCACCACTACCGAGGCAGTCCGCCATTACTGAGGCAATCCACCATTACCGAGGCAGTCCACCAATACCGAGGCAGTCCACCATTACCGAGGCAATCTGCCATTAACAAGGCAGTCTGCCATTACAGAGACAGACCACCACTACTGAGGTAGACCGCCATTATCAAGGCAGTTCTAACTATACCTCTGTAAACAAAACCACAAGGAAGTTCACACAGCAGCTGGGCAGAGCCCACAGCAGCTCAGCAAAGCATCTGCTGGCAGACTGTGACTAGGCTACCTCCTTGGTGGGCAAGGCATCTCTGAAAAAAGGCAGCAGCACATCAGGAACTTATAAATAAAGCCCCATCTTCCCAGGACAGATCACATGGGAAGAAAAGGCAGTTATGAGTTCTGCTGCAGCAGACTTAAACATACTTGCCCAGCAGCTCTGAATGGAACAATGGAGCTCACAGCTCAGCACTTGAGCTCCTCTAAGGGACAGACTGTCTCCTCAAGCAGCTCCCTGACCCCTATATATCCAAAGAGACACCTCATAAAGGAGAGCTCAGGCTGACATCTGGGGGGTATCCTTCTAGACAAAGGTAACAGAAGAAGAAACTGGCAGTAATCCTTACTGTTCTGCAGCCACTGCAGGTGATCCCCAAGAAAGCAAGTTCTGGAATGGACCTCCAGCAGTCCTACAGCAGAGGGGCCTGACTGTTAGAAGGAAAACTAAAAACCAGAAATAACTTCACCATCAACAAAAAGGACATCCACTCAGAGACCCCACCCAAAAGTCACCAACTACAAAGACTGCAGGTAGACAAATCTACAAAGATGGGAGGAAACCAGCACAAAAAGGATGAAAACACTTAAAACCAGAATGCCTCTCCTCCTCCAAGGGATCAAAACTCCACACCAACAAGGGAACAAGGCTGGATGGAAAATGAGTCTGATGAATTGACAGAAACAGGCGTCAGAAAGTGGGTAATAACAAACTTCTCTTAGCTGAAAGAACATGTTCTAACCCAATGCAAAGAAACTAAGAACTTTGAAAAAAGGTTTGACGAAATGCTAATGAGAATAAACAGCTTAGAGAAGAATATAAATGACCTGATGGAGCTGAAAAACACAAGAACTTCGCAAGTATACACAAGTTTCAATAGCCAAATCAACCAAGCAGAAGAAAGGATATCAGAGAATGAAGATCAACTCAATGAAATAAAATGAGAAGTCAATGTTAGAGAATAAAGAGTGAAAAGAAATAAACAAAGCCTCCAAGAAATGTA
>CAUYLG010060758.1:0-39193 GCA_963573385.1 Cacajao melanocephalus | reverse complement strand
TCCTCCTTTTTTTCTCTCCTTCCTTCTATTCACCCACCCATCTCCACCCATCCACCCACTCATCCATTCATTCACACACCCACCCTCACCCCTCTGCCTGTGCCCCCAACCTGGCCCTGCCTGCAATGGGCTGGCACTGTTCCAGGTCACTCCCACCCACACCTGTCACACCTTTAATACCTCCCACCCCAAACCCACCAGGCCTGTCCTCCCTCCCAGCCTTTGTTCCTTCAATGTTGCTTGGCTGGGACCCCTTTCTGGCCTCAGTGACCTGGCTGGCATCTTGCCTTCTCCCCTGACCTCCCTCCCTGTTGGACAGAACAGTCCTCACCGCTGCCCAGTAGATGAGAGGCGCACGAAGAGCTGGCTGGCGCTGGGCACCACCTTCTGGATGAATACTTGCTGGTCATCCCGCTCGCCGTAGGGGCCTGGGCCAGGCAGGGGCAGGAGTCAGGGCCAGCTGGGGTCCCCTGGGCCTCAGACTCCCTTCCCCACTGATGAAACCCACCACCCCAAGACCGCGATCCCGTCCCCAGGCTGTTGGAGTTGGGCAGGGCCAGAGGGGGCTAGGGGTTGCGGCAGTCAGTGGAGCTTAGGTGCCTCAAGGATCAGGACACCCCAATCATTGCAGGCTCCTGGCTCAGGTGGCAGCGAGTGGGAATCAGTGGAGGTCAAGAGGGGCCAGGTAGGGGGGTCACTGGGGTGCAGGGGCCAGGAGTCAGTAGGCACCAATGTCATTGCCGGCACTGCAGCCGCCATGCCCGTCGGCCGACTCCAGCGCCAGGATCTTGAAGGAAGCGAGTGGGGTGGAGCCGGGCTGGGTGGAAATCATGCCTCGGAAGCGAGTCACAGACCACGTCCGCACGTGGTTGTTGTCGGCACAGACTGAGGGGCGCAGGGAGAGCAGGAGGTCAGGCCTGGTGCAGGCATCCACACGCCCATCCCTCCAGAGCCCCAGGACAGCCCCATTTCAGGAGGGTCAGCCTTTTCTGAGTCCTTCCCTTTCAGAGAATCCTCTTCTCCCCAGAATTCCAAATTTTTTTTTTTTAATGTTAAAAACCCTGTTGCCGCCAGGCACAGCGGCTCACGCCTGTAATCCCAGCACTTTGGGAGGCCAAAGTGGGCAGATCACGAGGTCAAGAGATCGAGACCATCTTGGCCAACACGATGAAACCCCATCTCTACTAAAAATACGAAAATTAGCTGGGCGTGGTGGCATGCGCCTGTAGTCCCAGCTACTTGGGAGGCTAAGGCAGGAGTATCACTTGGACCGGAGAGGCGGAGGTTGCAGTGAGCCAAAATCAAGCCAGTGCACTCCAGTCTGGGCAACAGAGCGAGACCCCGTCTCAAAAAACAAACCAACAAAACAAACCCAGTTGCCTCTGCCTCAAGAATTGTTCCAGAGCCTGGTCTCACCTTGCCCTGTCCTCTGCCCCACGCTGGTCCTAGTCCATTTTGTCACGCCCGAGCCATGTGAGCACCCCGCCCCCAGAGGCCCCTGCTCCTGTCCCATCCATGTAGTGTGTTCCCACGGGCAGCCAGGTGGAGCCTTGTGGACGCCTCAGTCTAGCCATGTCCCTCACCTGCTCAGAGCCCTCTGTGGCTTCTGCCCTTGTCACCTCCATACCCTCATTCTCCCCCCATTCTCCCCCTCATTCACTCTGTTCCAGGCACAAGGGGCTCCCTGCACTTCCTCAGACATCATCACCTCAGAGCCTTTGCAATGTCTGTTCCCTCTGCCTGAATGCTTGTCCCCACTGATCTGCGCTGCTCATTCCGTTGTTTCTGTTGAAAGGTCCTTCCTTAGGCCTTCCCTGAATGACCCATCTCCAGCAACTTCACACTCTCTAGCCACACACTTCATGTTTATTCACACCCCTTATCACTGCCTGGTGTTGATTTAGATTTTTTATTAGTATTTTATTTTATGAGACAGAGTCTTGCTTTGTTGCCTGGGCTGGAGTTCAGGGGTGCAATCATCGCCGACTGCAGCCCCTGACTCTTGGGCTCAGGTGATCCCTCCGCCTCAGCCTCCCAAGGAGCAGGGACCACAGGTGCAAGCCACCACACTGGCTAATTTTTAAACATTTTTTTTGTAGTAACAAGGTTTCACTTTGTTGTCTAGGTTGGTCTCACACTCCTGGCCTCAAGCAATCCTCCTACCTTGGCCTCCCAAAGTGCTGAGCCACAGTGCTCCCCCTGGTTTGCATTTTTCTTTATTTAGAGATGGAGTCCTGCTCTGTTGCCCAAGCTGGAGTGCAATGGCATGATCTTGATTTACTGCAATCTCCGCCTCCCAAGTTCAAGCAATTCTCCCGCCTCAGCCCCCTGAGTAGTTGGGATTACAGGTGCCTGTTACCACACATGGCTAATATTTTATATTTTTGGTACAGATGGGCTTTCACCAGGTTGGCCAGGCTGGTCTCAAACACTTGACCTCAAGTGATCCACATACCTTGGCCTCCCAAAGTGCTGGGGTCATAGGTGTGAGCAACCGCACCTAGCCACTGATTTCCATTTTTATATATTCATTGTCTGCCATCCCTGATAGAATGTCAGTTCCACAGGGGCAGGGACTTGGCCTATCTTGTTCATCACTGTATCCCCTATGCCTGGCATTGCAGTGGGTGCTCTGTAAATCCTTAGTGAATTGCTGGATTCCCTAACACACACAGATTCACTCTTCCCCAGATGGATCCCCTTACAGTATTCTCTCACTTCTGCAATGACAGCCCCATCCCAGGCCAATCCTCTCCCCTAGAGCTCTCTCCCTACACAATGTCCCTCCCCAGTGGAAATTCTCATCCTCCTGGCTCCACACTCCCATCGGAGCCATCTCTCCCAGCACCAGGAGCAGCCCAGGGAGGCTCACCTGAGATGAGGTGCTTCTCTGACAGCATGATCTTGATGACGGGGCTGCGGTGCACAGTGAAGGTCTGGAAGAGCTGAGGCCCGGAGCCCACAGTCTCCGGGTGCTGCACGATGACCCGCACGCCCCCCGAGCTGGTGCCGTAGGCAATCTCAATCCAGTTCCCACTGTCACCTGGTGAGGGGCCAAGGATGAAGAGATGGCCTGGGCCACAGAGACAGGAACCAGAGCAGAGAGGAAGAGACAGGCACGGAACAGAGATACAGTCAGAAAGAAAGGAGAGGTGGGGTGCGGTGGCTCACGCCTATAATCCCAGCACTTTGGGAAGCTGAGGTGGGTGGATCACCTGAGGTCAGGAGTTCGAGACCAGCTTGGCCAGTGTGGTGAAACCCCGACTCTACTAAAAATACAAAAATTAGCCAGGTGTGGTGGTGCATGCCTGTTATCCCAGCTACTCATGAGGCTGAGGCACAAGAATTGCTTAAACCCAGGAGGTGGAGGTTGCAGTGAGCCACGACCACGCCACTGCACTCCAGCCTGGGCGACAGAGTGAGACACTGTCTGGAAAAAAAAAAAATGAAAGAGATAGACACAGAACACACACAAAGTCAGAAAGCAAGGAGAGAGGAAAGGAGACAAAAAGGTGGTGATGAGATGCAGGAAATGGAGGAACAAGGAGATAAAGGAACAGGTCAGAGGAGGAGAGGCACAGAGACAGAAATTATAACAGAGAAACAGCAAATAAGAGAGGAAAGAGAGAGAAAAATAGAGAACAGAGGCCGAGGCAAGAGGATCACTTGAGGCCAGGAGTTTGAGGCCAGCCTGGGCAACATAGTGAGATCCTACAAAAAAATTTTAAAAAACTAGTGGGGCATGATGGCATGCATCTATGATCCCACTACTCAGGAGGCTGAAGTAAGAGGATCCCTTGAGCCCAGGAGGGTGAGGTTGCAGTGAGCTAGGATCGTGCCACTGAACTCCAGCGTAGGTAACAAAGTGAGACTTCGTCTCAAAAAAAAACAAATATGACAGAATAGTGGCATGTGGTGGGGAAGGAGATGAGGAGGAAATGAATAAGTAAGTGAAATAAGAAAGAGGCTGGGTGTGGCAGCTCATGCCTGTAATTCCAGCAATTTGGGAGGCCAAAGCAGGAGAATCACTCGAGCCCAGGAGTCCGAGACCAGCCTGGCCAACAAAGCAAAGCCCTGCCTCTCCTCAAAATACAAAAATTAGCCAGGCATGGTGGCGAGTGCCTGTAGTCCCAGATACTTGGGAGGCTGAGGCAGGAGAATCGCTTGAACCCAGGAGGTGGAGGTTGCAGTGAGCCGAGATCACGCCACTGCACTCCAGCCTCGGTAACAGAGCGAGACTCTGTCTCAAAAGAAACAAAAAAAAAAAAAAAAAGAGAGAGAGAAGAAGAAGAAAAGACAGAGTTGAATCTGCCACCCCCTGATAAACCCCCTGGGTCATGCTACACAAGCTGGGGGACAGCTGCACGCTGGGGCTGCGGCTGGGGCTGGCTGGTGACAGCCCCAGGGAAGCCAGGTCATAGCTTACTGGTCTTGGGGGTAAGGTAGACACTGAGGGCGGTGACCCCATCTTCTGCCGGGTCCCGGTAGAGCTCGCTGACCAGGAGGTCATTGTCCTTCATGCGCAAGGGGAACTTCTGCACATCTGAGGTGGGCAGAGAGGGTGGAGTGGGTTTGTTCCATGTGCCCCGGCCTGTCTCCCTCCCTTCTTCTCTACCAGGGGAGGCTCTCAGGCACCCAGGACACGGGCTGCTGCTCACCCACGTAGTAGATGGAGCCATTGTTGCAGCCCAGGAGGAGGAAGGAGCCTGCTGCGTCGTAACTGGTGATGGGCTGAACCTCCTGGACCTAGGGGTGGGGCAGGACAAGCTGCAGCCAGGAGCCTTTCAGATCCTTTGCTTCCGTGGTGATGCCTCACAGAGGATGGGCCTTCTCTTCCCCCTCCAGAACCCACCCACTGCTCCCCAGCCCCAGCCACCCCAGGCCGACCCCTGTCCCCATCTTGTTCCCTCCCTTCCTGCCTTTTGTGCCTCTCTCTCTCTCTGACTCTTGGCCTCTCCTGGCCTCCGTACTCTTTAAAGATTTAATTTTTTTGTAGAGACAGAGTCTTATTATGTTGCTCAGGCTGGTGTCAAACTCCTGGGCTCAAGCCATCCCCCTGTCTCGGCCTCCCAAAGTGCTGGGATTACGAGTGGGAGTCACTGCACCCGGCCTCGACTGTAAACTTCTGATATGACCCTAATTCATTTCCCTTTACCTCTCTGAGTTCCTCTGTCTGCCACAGTGGTTTAGTTTGGTTTGACTCTGTCTACCCTTCTCTGTCCCCTCTTTCTGATTTTCTATACTTGCTTAGTTTTCTCCTACTCTCTGTCTCTTTCTCTGCCTCTGTCTGTCTTTCTCCAAAGCCATCCTCCCAGCTCAGCCTCCCGAAGTGCTGGGATTACAGGTGTGAGCCACTGAGCCAAGCCAGTTCCTGTCTATTCCAGCATCTCCCCTAACCTGCTCTCTCACCCAGTCCCAAGAGAATCCTCCCTCCCCCTTTTCAAATCCATTCATGCTTCACGTGGGCTCTGCAGCCCCTCCTCCAGGAAGGCTTCCCTGATGCTCTTAGGCCTTTATCACAGACATCCCCAGGCTCTAGCCAGCTGCTGATTCTCTGGTTCCTCCAGGTTTAGGGGGTGGGGGTGGGGACAGAAGCGAACCACTTCCTGGGTCTGTACAGTCTGGAAAACGGGGAAGGGAACTCTGACCTGCCAGTGCTTGGTGACGGCATTCCACACCCCGATGCGCCCCGTGTGGCTTGTAGCAATGAGCTGGTTCCCAACGAAGAACAAGGCTTCCACAGGCACCCCCAGATGGAAGACCCCTGCAGTATGCAAAAGGGGCTCAGCTGGAACCCTGCCTCATGGAGGAGGAGAGGTGGGAGGAAGAACTCCAAGGACCAGAGGATTCAGTGGGATCACAGAATCCTTGAAGGACAGAAGATTCCATCGGGGGCTGGGCACAGTGGTTCGCACCTGTAATCCCAGCACTTTGAGAGACTGAGGTGGGCGGATCACTTGAGGCCAGGAGTTTGAGACCAGCCTGGCCAACATGGTGAAAACCCACCACTACTAAAAATATAAAAATTACCTGAGTGTGGTAGTGCGTACCTGTAGTCCCAGCTACTTGGGAGGCTGAGGCAGGAGAATTGCTTGAACCCGGGAGGCAGAGGTTGCAGTGAGCCAAGATTGCACCACTGCACTCCAGTCTAGACAACAGAGTAAGACTCAATCTCAAAAAAAAAAAAAAAAAAAAAAAAAAAGTAAAGATTCCAGCAGGAATTACAAAGGATAAAGTAGGCCAGAAGATTTCTGATGGGGTGTGGGATTCTAAAGGGGACTGGAATTCTAACAGCACTGAGCTTTGCAGCAAGGCAAAAATAACCTCCAGTGGTGGCAAGCGATTCTTACGAGGGCCGACATTTATTTGCAAGCACATTAATAAGTCAAAGATTTGTTGCTGTGGCTTTGAGACAGGGTCTTGCTCCGTTTCCCAGGCTGCAGTGTGGTGATGCAGTCATGGCTCACATAGCTCACTGCAGCCCCGAACTCCTGGCTTCAAACAATCCTCCTGCCATGGTCTCCCAAAGTGCTGGGACTACAGGTGTGAGCTGCTGTGCCCAGCTGTAAGTCAGATATCTCTCTTTTTTTTTTTTTCTGAGACGGAGTCTCCCTCTGTCACCCGGGCTGGAATGCAGTGGTGTGATCTCAGCTCACTACAACCTCTGCCTCCGAGGTTCCAGTGATTCTTCTGCCTCAGCCTCCTGAGTAGCTGGGACTCCAGGCATGCCACCACACCCCACTAATTTTTTGTATTTTTAAAGATGGGGTTTCACCATGTTGGCTGGGGTGTCTCAAACTCCTGACCTCAAGTGATCTGCCCACCTCGGCCTCCCAAAGTGCTGGGATTACAAGCGTGAGCTACCGCACCAGGCCAAGTCAGAGATTTCTAATGGTGACACAGAATGGCTCATTCTAACAAAATGAAGAGATCTAACTGGGCAGGGAATTCTGATGGAGGGAGAATTGTATGTGGTTGTACGTGGGTGGATTTTTCTAACAAGCCAAGGAATTCTAACAGGATATAGAATTCTGAAGGGCTAGAGCATTCTAATGACACAAAGAGATCTAATGGGGCAGAAAATTCTTACGGGTTTGAGAATTTTATTGTGGGTTTTATTTTTTGTTTTTTTGAGACAGAGTTTTGCTCTGTCACCAGGCTAGAGTGCAGTGGCTCGACCTCAGCTCACTGCAACCTCCGCCTCCTGGGTTCAAGTGATTCTCCTGCCTCAGCCTCCTGAGTAGCTGGGACTATAGGCATGTGCCACCGCACCCAGCTAATTTCTGTAGAGACAGGGTTTCACCATGTTGGCCAGGATGGTCTCAATCTCCTGACGTCGAGATCCGCCCACCTCGGCCTCCCCAAGTGCTGGGATTACAGGCCTAAGCCACCGCACCCGGCCTGGGGTGGGTTATTTTAATGGACCGTAGAATTTAAAGGACAGAGCGTTCTGGAAAAGGCTTGAGGCCATACCTATCTCGGAGCCACCACCTTCTGCCTGCAGAGCCCACAGCAGGATCTCACTGCAGGTGGCCGCTGCCACCATCTTGTCATGTTCGCCCAAAGCCCCACCAGGCACCCGGGCTGTGAGCGCCAGTCGTTCGATGGGCCAGTCCAGGCGGGGACTGGAAAACACCAGCTGCCAGCCAGAGGCTTCCTTCAGCCTGCAGGATTGAGGGGACATCACCAACCCTCACTGCATGCCCTCCCCGTCAACAGGGCTGGGACCTCCTGCCACTCCCTCCCCAGGTACCTGTAACAGACTAGAAACTGGGTATAGGCCACGGCGATCCAGTTATGGTGTCCACACACCAGGCGCACCATCCCCGGCTCCTCAGGTTGCCCTTGAGGGGAAGAGCGGGGATCAGAAGAGGGTCACAGGAGCCCCACAGCTTCCCCAACCTCCCACGAGATAGAAGTGTACCTGAGGGTGAGGGAGGGGCCTTCTCATCCAGCATTCGGCCCAGCAGCCCTGCATTCCCAAGGTTGGGGGGCATCGTGTTGCTCCGTCGGACAGGGGCCGGACGCCCTCCTAGCTGCTGAGGCCCCAGTAGGCTGTGCCGGTTCCGCCGCTTCACCGGGAAAGCTAGAGAACAAGAGGCAGAGTAACACTCATGGTAATCGTGGCCATCACATAGCAAGCACTTAAAATATGACAGTGATTGATTTCCCCATGTGTGGGACATAGTCTCTGGGTGAAGATTCTAGGTGGGGCAGTGACATGGCATGAAATGACATTGAACCATACAGCAAATTACTGCCTTTTCAGTTCCCTTGAGCCTTTTGTTTTTCTTTTGGAGTTGGAGTTTTGCTCTCGTTGCCCAAGCTGGAGTGCAACGGTGTAATCTCAGCTCACTGCAACCTCTGCCTCCTGGGTTCAAGTGATTCTCCTGCCTCAGTCTCCCAAGTAGCTGGGATTACAAGCGCCTGCCATGACACCTAGCTGATCTTTTGTATTTTTGGGAGAGACGGGGTTTCACCACATTGGCTGGGCTGGTCTTGAACTCCTGACCTCAGGTGATCTGCCCACCTCGGACTCCCAAAGCGCTGGGACTACAGGTGTGAGTCACCACACCTGGCCCTAATTTTCCCTTTTAAGAAATAAAAGACTGCACTGTTGGCAAGCAATAGCATCTAGCCAGAGTTCTTCTTTGCTTTATTTTGAGATAGCATCTTGCTCTGTCACCCAGGCTGGGATGTAATGTGAGATTATAGCTTACTGTAGCCTTGACCTCCCGGGCTCAAGCAATCCTCCCGAATAGCTGGGACCCCACGTGCACCACACCACACCTGGATAATTTTTTTATTTTTTTTATTTTTGAGACGGAGTCTCGCTCTGTTGTCCATGCTGGAGTACAGTGGTACGATCTCGGCGCAACCTCCACCTCCTGAGTTCAAGCTATTCTCTGCCTCAGGCTCCTGAGTAGCTGGGATTACAGGCACCCACCACCACGCTGGCCTAATTTTTATATTTTAGTAGAGATGAGGTTTCACCATCGTGGCCAGACTGGTCTTGAAACTCCTGACCTCGTAATCCACCCACCTTGGCCTCCCAAAGTGCTGGGACCACAGGTGTGAGCCACCACACCCAGCTAATTTGTTTTTATTCTTAGTAGAGAAAAGGTCTTGCTATGTTGCCTGGGTTGGTCTCAAACTCCGGGTCTCAAGTGATCTACCCTCGGCCTCCAAATTGCTAGGATTACAGGTGTGAGCCATTGCTCCAGGCTTCACCAGAGTTTAGTAACACTGCTATGTTTGCGTTTTATTTTCATGTTTACTTTGTATTTGTGATATAAAGCTTGTATTTAAAATGATTTTTTTTTTTTTTTTTTTTTTAGTTAGCCGGGCATGGTGGTGAGTGCTGCTTGGTGGTGGAGCTGAGGTGGGAGGATGGTTTGAACCTGAGAGGCAGAGGTTGCAGTGAGCCAAAATGGCACCACTGCACTCCAGTCTGGGTGACAGAGCCAGACCCTGTCTCAAATAAGTAAATAAATAAATATAGTAATTAATTAATTTAAAAAATGATTGTTTTTTGGAAAACAGGATAAAACTAAGTTGGAAAAATGCTACTACAAGTCTTCATATCTGGCAAATTTCATGAAGGTAGTAGGTACCGACAGCAGTTAGGGAAATAAAGCTGCAGATGAAATTTCCCTACTCTGTTCCTTCTACCAATCAGAAAAGCCGAGTCCCAATAACCACTGGGGCCATACCTTCCATGGCCAGTGGGATGGCTATCACGGGCATTATGGTCAATAACTTTCCATTAACATTTCTCCCCTCCATGCAAAGAATCCCAGGTCTTCCAAAGCCCCGCTACAAAGAAACCAAATCTGGGCTACAACTCCCATGGGTCTCCAGGGTATCCTTCTGAGCCTCATGAGCTACCTGGCCCACTGCCTCATGGGAAATGCTGTTTCCGACTTCCTTTTCAAGCATCAGCCCAAGCATCCGATAGGGAACTACACCTCCCATTGTGTCTCAGGGTTCACAGCACGGGCACCCAAGAGTTGCGGCCTTATGGGAAATGTAGTCTTTAGTCCACCTCCGCACCCCTCCATTCCACTAGGAATGCCCACCTGGTGGGGGCAGGTAACCATTGAAGAGGACATTTCCGCAAGAAGATCGATCCAACTCCTCTCGAAGCTGCAAGCGACGAACTGCAACGGGAGGACTTAAAGGCTGGGATTTAGGGGGATGTTAAGGCCACCCCATTTCCCCCTTTCTGTTTCTCTCTACACAGAATACCAGTACTCCCCTCAGTACCAATACAGACCCAGGACCATATCCAGTGCTCGCAGCTCTACCCCAGCCCTCTTTCAGAAGAGAAGGGGAAGAGAGGCAGGCAGCATCACTACAGAGTTGGTTTTCTAAACAATGAGGATGATAGTTGGGGGTCCCCACTTACCCAGAGGAGTGAGCCCATAGAACTGGGCTTCATGGAGGAGGCTGGAACCGTGGACACCCCTGGGTAGTAGAATTGACTAGAGGTCAGGATCCGGGGGGTAGGGGTGAGCAGAGAATTCTGAGGGGGAAATTTTCAAAACTGCATAGAGAATGTAAAGGGGTAGAAAGTTCTGATGGAATCAAGATTCTAAGAAGTGATGATACGGGTGGAGGAAGTGTGTGTGTGTGTGTGTGTGTGTGTGTGTGTAGGGAGAAACTGAAGGACATAATTTTAACATGATCAAGGTTCTCATGAAGTTTTGCTTATTTGGTTTTTTAGAGATAGAGTCTTGCTATGTTGCCTAGACTGGTCTCCAAATCCTGGGCTCAAGTAATCCTCCCACCTCAGTGCTGGGATTACAGTCGTGAGCAACCCCACGTGCTCAGCCTGTGATCAAGGTTCCGAATGAGAATTCTAAAAAAATGGAGCTCAAGTGGGCATTCGAGGAAATGAAAGAACTTCTCAGGGAGTGAAGACAGTGAGGGACTCCCTCCCCTTTTTCCATGCCAACCTGGGGTCCAACTCTTTGGTGCGCAGGAAGTTGAGGATGGGGGCAAAGACTGTAGGGTCCCTGTCGATGAAGATCTGCGGGAAAGGGGAGCAGAGGATGGATGGGGTAAAGGGCAGGACTGAGTAGGGGTCCTGCCCATCTTCCGACCCCAACCCCTCCCCCGTCCCATTTCAGTTCTTGTCCGACTTACTGCTCCGGTCTCATCTTTCAGCGTCGAGATGCGTCCGCTCAGAAGACTGCAGGGAAGGGACACCGAGCAGGCGTCACGGGCCGGGGGAGTGAATATTAGGTCTCCCAAGCCCTCTCCATCCCACCTACCCTCGTCCCTAACTCGCACTCCCGATCACCTGGAGAAGAAGGAGTCTGGGATCCAGGTGAGCGTCTGGCGAGAGGTACTGAATCTGGGCGGGGAAGTAGAGGAGCAGGTGAGGAATGCAGTCCCCTCCCGCAGAATCCAGGGTTCCCTCCCCTCCCTTCCCCCGGCGTTTTTCCAGGCTCTCGCGCTTCCAACAGGGGGCGGAGCAACCCTTGATGGACAGGGATTTTCCCCAGGAGCGGCGGGTAGGGTACTCCCACCCTGCTTCCCGCCCCAAAGGATGGGACCACAGGAGTCTCCCACACTCACCTCTTGCCTCCCACATTCAGATGAATCACTTCCCCGGGAGGCCCCCTAATCGGGACCCCCTCGGCTGCAGTAGTCGCAGCTGCCATGGCCCCCGGGCGAGCCGGCTGGCCCGCACCCACTTCCGGGTGTGCACCCGGACCCCGCCCCCACCGGCTGCTCATTGGACTACAGACTCCAGGGGCCACTGGCGATTGGACAGAACGCCTGCCCATCGAGGTTAACTTTTCCGCCTACTTAAAGGGGTCCGCCTTTCCTGGACTGGACGGGGCGGTCCCGGTGTCTCCTTTGGGGAAGTTTATTACGAAGCATAACAAAATATTCTCCATCCCTCTAGGTTCTCGTTTTAGGTATGGCATCTAGGTGCTTCGTCAAAGGGCGTGTGTTTAGACCCCGAAATTAAGTACACATCAAGAGGTACATCTGGATGTTCTCCGCAGCCACGCTACCCCCGTGCCCCGCTCCCCATCCCGCACCCACCCCTACAGCCATCACAGCCCTCCTTTCAATCCTGCTAGACGCAGCCCAGAAAACCCAAACAAAGCAGCATAGACCGTCAAAGCCAAAGGGTTTATTATAGGTACATACAGTGTGCGCCCGTCACACCGCCCCACACTCCCCGGCCCCAGCGGCTTCTCCAGGCGGCCATGGGGGCTGCTCACAACCCAGTCCCCCGACTCCCCAGGGAGGTGCTCCAGCCAGAAGCATGCAGGGGGAGGGCTTCCCCTCGCCCCTCCCCTCATGAAGTGGCATTTACAACTGGAGAGGGGAGGAGAGAGGAAGACAGTTTTGAGCTTTGACGCCCCTCTCATTAAAAGCCTTCGCGGATGCGGGGCGGGGGAGGAGGAGGTCGACGTTTTGCAAAAATAAACTAAGTCAGGAATTAACCGCATGGCTCTGAGGCGGCAGAGTGCAGAGGCTAGGGCCCCTTCACTCCCCCCTCCCAGACAGAGATCAAGGCAGCATTGGAAGTGAGGTAAAGGCGGGGAGGGGGTGTCCCCTCCCTACCCCCTAGCACCCTGGATGGTCCAGGGGACCTCACCAGCGCCCCCGTGCCCATCCCTAGGGCGGAAAGGGAGGCAGGATTTATCGCCCCCACCACCCCAGCTTCTTGGGGCAGGATCTGCAGATAGGGGCAGGGGGCTTGGCTCAACTGGCCCCCTGCCCACCCCCATCAAGCTCAGTTATTGCATAAAAATAAGGGAGCCCCAGCACCTGGGGTGGGGGTGGTGAGTGGGAAGGGGCCGAGATATGGCTATAGGGGCAGCAATCTCCCCACCAATTCTTGGGGTGCAGGAGAAGTCCCCTCCTTTCCAGTGCCCACCATGTCACGCGTCCTCAGTGTTGGAACTAGGGGCTCCCGCCCCTGTGGAAAAGAAAGTGTCTTTGTGCCCACAGTGCGGAAAAGAGGGGCGACGAGATGTGTCAGGCCATGGGGGTGGGAAGTCACTTCCTGCGCCCGCTGGCCCTGCGGTCTCCGCCTTCCCTCTTGGGATTGCCCTCGTCTGTGGATGAAGTAGTGGGTAGTGTCTGGCTCCAGCGGGCGATCTCTGCGTGTTCCGCCACCGAGACAGCCACAGCCTCCAGCCAGCCATTCATCTCCTCCTGAGGGAAAAAACAGGGCACAGAGTCCGTATTTGGAAGAGAGAAGCTAGAATAATAGGTGAATCTTAGATCAGACTACCCTCTCTGAAATTCAGTTTTCTCATCTCTTAAAAAGGGCTGATGATGATGATGCAGTTCCATAGCAATGTGTATCAGGCTCTGTTCCAAAGACTTCAGTGGATTAATTCTCTTAAACCTATGCAACAGGACTAAATATACTTCCTACTACAGAGATAAATGACATGAACAACAATAATAATATGGGCCGGCACGACTAGAGCACTGACATTCACCAGGCCCTGTGCTAAGCATCAATTCATCATGTATCAATTCAACACGGAGCAATTAAATTCTTACAATAACCCTATGAGAAGAAACTTTTTAATTTTTTTGAGACAGAGTCTTGCTTTGTCCCCCAGGCTGGAGTGCAGTGGCTGGATCTTGGCCCACTGCAACCTCCGCCTCCCAGGCTCAAGGGATTCTCATGCCTCAGTCTCCCAAGTATCTGGGACTACAGGCACATGCCACCATGCCTGACTACTTTTTGTATTTTTAGTAGAGATGGGGTTAACCCTTTGCAATTCTGCACCTCCGGTCCTCTGCTCTTGCAGTTCCCTCTCCCTAGATCACCCACCCTCTCTTGTTTTTGAGACAGAATCTCACTCTGTCACCCAGCCTGGAGTGCAACAGCACAACCATGGCTCATTGTAGCCTTGACCTCCCTGGTTCAGGTGATCCTTCGACTCGGCCTCCCAAGTAGCTGGGACTACAGGCATGTGACACAACCCTTAGCTAATTTATTATTATTATTATTGGTAGAGATGGGATCTCTCTGGGTTGCCCAGGCTGGTCTTGAACTCCTGGGCTCAGGCAATCTTCTGCCTTGGCCTCCCAAAGTGCTGGGATTACAGGCATGGGCCAAGATGTACCACCTGAATCACCCCTCTTTTTTTTTAGACCCTCAGCCCTCTGAATCACTTTTTTTTTTTTTTTTTTGAGAGAATTTTGCTCGTTTTGCCCAAGCTGAAGTGCAGTGGCAGGATCTCGGGTCACTGCAACCTCCGCCTTCCAGTTTCAACAGTTTCAAGTGATTCTCCTGCCTCAGCCTCCTGAGTAGCTGGGATTACAGGCACCTGCCACCATAACTGACTAATTTTTGTATTTTCAGTAGAGACAGGATTTCACCATGTTGGCCAGGCTGGTCTCAAACTCCTGACCTCAAGATCTGCCCACCTCAGCCTTCCAAAGTGCTGGGATTACAGGCGTGAGCCACCATGCCTGGCTGAATCACTCCTTTGTAAGGTAAACTCCCTCCTATCTTTCCAGTCTCACCTGAATGGCCACGGCAAGGAGGTTGGACTTTGTCATCAGGAACTCCAGGCAGCCCTCCCTGAAAGCCTTCCCACTCCCCACTGGGTTAGGAACCTCCTCTAGGCTCTCAGTGCCTGTGGGTTTTCCCATTACAGGCCTGATAACTCTGGCCTGTGCATGTCCCTTCTCACAGCCCCATCACTCTGGGCCAGGATCCAGCCAGCCAGGTCATTACTGACATCCACACAGAGGAAGGAAAGGACCAGATCTCACCTCATCTTTTGCCTGCAGCAAAAATTCACTGCCATCCTGGGTCCTGCAGGAAGGGACACAGGACTTGAGGTATCTGGGGATCCCTCAACCCACTTGCCCACCAACTGTCCCCCAGGGAAGCCAGGGTCCCACTGGGAGGGGAAGCTGAGCCTTGGATCCCTCCCTCCTGCCCACTGGGGGGCTCACTGGAGCTTGAAGACATGCTTCTTTTTCTTGTAGTCACTAGCCACTTCGCTGGTGGCTTTGTGCAGGCTGAGCAGCGGCTCCCCACCGTGTGTGCTCCCGGATGCCGGGCCCTTGGAGTCCTTGTAGAAGCCCAGTTCCCCCTTACTAAGCACACAGTACAGGCTCACCCACGACCTGGAGCGACAAGATGGAGCTCAAGGCAGAGCCGCAGCACTCTGCCTGAGGACTCTCCATTAACATCCTCATGGGCTGAATATGCCTGAGCTTTCCTACCTCTGGACCTTTGTGCCCTAGTTGGGCCATATGCCTAAAATGCTCTTATTTATGGCTGTTGCTGCCCCGAAGGGAGCATCTAAGTCTCTCAGTACCAAGCCTTTGCCCAGGCTGGGTTTCCCTTCCTTATCCCCTCCCATACTGGATTTCCTAAAGGTAAGACTTAAGCTGTCTCCTCCATAAGCCTTTGCTCCACTCATTCCTCCCCACTCATGGAGCTTACTCAAGGAAGGTCGATTGGTCTACTGTCTGGAATAAGGAATTTCTGTCTCTCCAGTCATCCAAAGCCTCGATCCAGGAGAAATCCCTCCAAGAACAAGATATACTAGGTGCCCTTGTTTATTACTACCTTGGCATTAGGTACGAAGAAGAAAGACCACCTATAGATTCCACCAGCAAAATCTGAATCTGTCCTGCCCACTTCATATCTTGGGTCTAGCCCTCACTCCATTACTGGCCGGTGCTATCCCTTTTTGGCTCCACTTGTCCCCAGATTCTGCCTTTCAGTTGGACAAAAAAAGGTTAGACAAGCAGGAGCTGGACTCCAAGAGCAGGCACATCATGGCTAGACCCTCATTTGGAACACCTGCAAGAGATTACTCCCCTCTCCCAACCCCTACCCTTATTAGTTTGGGCTCTGCCCCTTTTCGGACCCTTCCCCAGTTTGAAACTTCAAGGGTGGACCCACCCCACTCATTGGTTGGATGACCTCTCAAGGCTCCACGACAAGCCATTGAAACCTTCTCAACTAGACTCCTCCCTGTTTGCTATTTAGCTAGTCAACTCCTGGGCTGGTTGCTAAGAGATTAGATTCCAATTTACTCACTTTCAGGACATTTTCCTTCAGTTCCCACCTAAGCTCCACCCGTCAGCCATTAGATGCACTAACCTTAGGTCCTGCCCCCTCCTGTTCATTGGTTGCAATCATCAAAGTTGAGCCCCACCCCTCCTCTGGCCCCACCTACCACCCCCACCAGTTGGAGGGCCTGAAGTTGAGCCACACCCCCTCCTCAGTCCCACCTCTCCACTCATTGGACACCCTGAACCTGAGACCCGCCTTCCAAAGCCCCGCCCACACGCTCACCGGTTGGACGACTTGCGGTTAGCGTCGAGCTCGCGCTTGCGCAGTAGGAAGCCCTCGTGCTGCACTGTGTGAGTGGGCGGTGGCGGAGGCGCGGGGGCGGAGCCGCCCTGGGCCGGGGCGGAGCGCGAGCGCCGGCTTCCCCCGCCCTCACCACCCTCTCTGGGCCGCGGCCGCCGTCGCGGCTTGGGCCGGTCCCGCGCCCGGGGCCGGTCCGGCCGAGGTGTCCGCTCGGGCGGCTCAAGCCCGTTGGGCAGGCGGCCGGGGGGAAGCTCGCGTGGCTGAGGCAGCGACGGCTGTGTGAAGGGAGGGGGAAGAGGGGTGCTGTCCATGGAGGGGGTGTAGGGGTCATCTGTTTGGGGGAGCTAATGGGTCTGGGGTCCCATCCGTCTGCAGGGCTATCTGTCTTGGAGGCGAGTATGGGAGGACTTCAGGGTTGGAGGCCCAATTCTTAGGGCCCCACGGGTCTTGGAAGTGAGGCCCTAAACTCATTGGTTTGGAATCCCTCTCGTTGGTGGGAAGAGGCGGCCAGATCTCTGGAGGTGGGGGTGCAAGCAGGGCGTGTCCCCGCTGTCTGCAGGAGGAATCCTGGGCTTCCTGCTCTGTGTGTGTGTGTGTGTGTGTGTGTGTCTATAAAAAAATTTGGGACCCCACTGGGCTGAAGAAATACGGAGTACAGGACAGATGTGGGAAGAGTCTGTGTGTGTATGTATGTGTGTGTGTGGAGGCGGAGTTGGGGTCTCTTAGGTAGGTGCCTCATCTTTCTAAGGGGGACATTTTCAGATTCTGGGGGCCCTGAGAGTCCATGCCGTCTCTGCAGGGTCCAGGTAGGGGATGGGTCCAGCAGGGCTAGGCACTGGCTGTTTCTGAGATTCTGCCTCCTGCTCTGAAAAAGGGGTTCCCATATCCCCACCCATCCAAGGCTCAACTTACCCCAGCAGGCAGCCCTGGGCCTGCCTCTTTCTCCTGCAGCTGTTCCACAATGTCAGCCAGGGTGGCCTTCCTGGGGGATGGGGGACAAAGACCCAATGGAACTAGCGTTCCTTCTCCCACGGACCTGCCTGGGTGGGCAGAGGAGCCTCCACTCCTTAGCTGGAAATGCCAGGCCCCTGACCACTTCTGTAGCTGTTTCTCTCAGATGCTCGCCTTAGGTACCACAGGTGTTTGGGACATGTCTGCAGAATGGAGGACCAAACCTCTCTCCCCATTAATTTTTTTTTTGAAACAGAGTCTTGCTCTGTTGCCGAAGTGCAGTGCTGCACAGTCTCAGCTCACTGCAACCTCCATCTCCTGTGTTCAAGAGATTCTCCTGCCTCAGCCTCCCAAGTAGCTGACTCTACAGGCGTGCGCCACTGCGCCGACTAATTTTTGTATTTTTAGTAGGGACAGGGTTTTGCTATGTTGGCCAGGTTGGTCTCAAACATCTGACCTCAAGCGGTCCACCTGCCTGGCCTCCCAAAGTGCTGAGATTACAGGCGTGAGCCAACACCCCTGGCTGCCCCTTTGAATTTTAAGCAGCACAAAGAATAACATGCAAATGTTGTCTTTGTCCACCCACCCCTGACTCTCAAGTCCCCCGGATCGCTCCCATTCCAGCCCAGATAATTCGGAGTCATCATTGATGACAAGCCTGTTTTCCCCAATGGTCTGTGAGTCTCTAAAGTCAGGGATGGTGCTAAGTCACCGCTCAACTCAGCACATGCCAGGCAGAGTGGGCACTCAGCAAATGTTCATGAAGTGTGAAATTTTAAAGGAGTCAAGAAGTCTTTGTCTCCTGACCAAAGGCCTCTTTCTGGAGACACATACAGATGATTGGATGGATCTGCGCAACACACCCTGGCCAACCCTGGATTCTGAAAGTCCTGGTTAGTTTAAGCGGAGTGACTTGCCCTCTTTGTTCCTTAGTTGCCCTAGCCACACAATAGAGAAGATGGCAGCTCCCACTTCATCAGGCTGCTGACAGAATTGTGATAAAGGGCCTCTTCTCCAATCAAGGAAGTGAGGGTTCCACCATTAGCCGGGTGGACAAATTCAGGCACAGAGAGGACAAAAATCCTGCCTTGGGGCACCCGGGAGACTTGATGCAAGAGTCACAACCCAGGGGCCAAGAACCTGCGTCTGGAGGAAGGCACTCTTGCCTTTTCTTTCAGCCCGAAGGGCTTCCCTTCCTGTGTAATAACGGACACATCGATTCTCTTGCAGCCTCAGTTTACACCTCTGCAAAATGGGTACCAGGACGGTATGGCCTTCCTTGGGAAGTTCTGAGCCCTGAAGCCCCTTCAGTGGGCCTATGCGGTTCTAGAAGCACTCTGCCTCGCCCTCCCCTCACTTCCTGGTCACAGGCGGCGCCTCACCCCTTGACCAGGTCTCCTCTGATGGGCATCTCCTGTTCGCTGGACTCCTGCCGCTCCAAGCGCCGCTCACGCCGCTCGCGCCGTCGCTCCATCTGCTCGTAGCGGCCCAGGGTAAGGCTGTGTGCCGCCTCGTGCTCCGCTGACTCCTGCCGCTCCGGCCGCCGCCTCCGCGCAGCCTCCTCGGATTGATCAACCGACTCTTGCCTCTCGGGCCGCCGCCTCCTGGGCAGCTCCTCCGCGCGATCAGCAGACTCCTGGCGCTCCGGCCGTGGCCGGACCTGCTCCGCAACCACGGGGGCCACGGGGGCCGCGGGGGTCTCCGCCGCGTCCTCTGTTGCGGCCGGCGGGGCCGCGGGCTCCACCCTCCCCGGGATCTCCGGCAGCCGGTCAATGCGCGGCTGGAGGCGCTCAGGCTTGAGCTCCTGGCGCACGTACCCCACCCGGGTCCGCACCTCGGCTGACAGCGTGTCCGAGGCCCGGCGGGCCAGGGGCTCCAAACCCCTTTCATAGCCCCCTGGCCGTAGCAGGGGCGCCGCCTTGGCCGCCAGTTCCGTGGGGTCCCCAAAGAACTTGCGCCCCAGCAGCGGGGTGGGCGGCTGCTTGCTCTGTTCCGCCTTGATTTTCTCGATCTAGGGATGGAGGGACCCGGGTCAGGTTGGAAGCGTGGGGCCCGCGGTTAAGGGGGAAGTCCAGGGAGGCAGCCTGGGTTTTCTGCCTCACCACTCAAGGGTTCAGTTCCTTGAAAAAGCAAGGTGCCCAGGCCTGTGCGATGCTTTGCTCTCTGCCAAGAACTTAAAGCCTCTTCTATCCAGCAAACACCTATTGCTCTTTTAAGAACTGGCTAGATCACTTTTTTTAACTTGGCTAAATCAATTTCTCTGCGTGCCTTTCTGACTCCCATTCTTCCTTCCTCAATGTCCCCCTACCCAGGACTTTAAAACTTTTTTTTTTTTTTTTTTGAGTTGGAGTTTCACTCGTCTCGCTCTGTCGCCCAGGCTGGAGTGCAGTGTCATGATCTTGGCTCACTGCAACCTCCACCTCCCAGGTTCAAGCGATTCTCCTGCCTCAGCTTCCTGAGTAGCTGGGATTACAGGAGCCACCACCACGCCCAGCTAATTTTTTGGAATTTTTAGTAGAGATGGGGTTTCACTATGTTTGCCAGGCTGGTCTCGAACTCCTGACCTCGTGATCTGCCTGCCTCGGTCTCCTAAAGTGCTGGGATTACAGGTGTGAGCCACCGCGCTCCACTTAAGACCTTTTTTTTTGAGACAGTCTTGCTCTGTTGCCCAGGCTGCAGTGCAAGTGGCAAGATCACAGCACACTGCAGCCTCAACCTCCAGGTCTCAAGGCTCAAGTGATCTAGCCTCAGCCACCCCTCTGAGTAGCTGGGACTACAGGCCCATGCCATCACGTCTGGCTGTTTTTTCTTTATTTGCTTTCGTTTTTGGTAGAGACGGTTTCTCAGTATGTTGCCAAGGCTGGTTTTGAACTCCTGGGTTCAAGTGATCCTCCTGCCTAGGCCTCTCAAAGAGAGTACAGGTGTGAGCCACCCCACCCAGACTTAAAGCCTTTTTTTTGAGATGGAGTCTCACTCTGTTGCCCAGGCTGGAGTGCAGTGGCACGATCTCGGCTCACTGCAACCTCTGCCTCCCAGGTTCAAGTGATTCTCCTGCCTCAGCCTCCCAAGTAGCTGGGATTATAGGCGTGCACCACCACGCCAAGCCAATTTTTGTATTTTTATTAGAGACAGGGTTTTACTATGTTGGCCAGGCTGGTCTCAAACTCCTGGCCTCAAGTGATCCACCCATCTTGGTCTCCCAAAGTGCTGGGATTACAGGCATGAACCACCGCTCCTGGCCTAAGCCTTATTACTGCAGTCTCTTCACCTAATTCTTTGTCTCAGAATAGAATCCCCCAGGCCAGTTCCCCTTCCCTCTCCCCCATCCCAGGCACCATCCCTCTGCTTGTTCTTCCCCTATCACATCCCTGACACTCTGGGCTGTCACTGGTGACAGGGCTGTCCCTCTGCTCCACTGGGAGCCTAGCAAGGGTCTTGGCCTTCACACAACACAGGACTGACCACATGTCCAGGTGTGTCTGTCTCACATAGAGCCATGGGTGTGGGGGTCTTGGTGGGGGGCGGGTAATGGGGCAGGATCTGGGGAGCTGACCGTGGTCAGGCGCCGCAGAGAGCTGAACCTCTCTTCCCAGGCTGCAGCCGCTTTTCGGAAGGCCTCGTGTCGCCTGATAAGCTGCTCCACCTCATCCACACTGCTGCCCAGCTCCCGGCTCTGGAGAATTGGCTCCTGGGCTGTCAGCCAGGCATCAGCCACCACCGCCTCCTGGGCGAACTGGTGCACCTCCAGCACTGAGGAGGGGCATGCAGGGTAAGGATTCTGGGGCACCTGGGGCCCTTCCTGGGGCAATGGCTGGTTCCCCTGGCCTCCTACACCCCTCTGGCTTTCCATACCCCAGCACTGACCATCCTGGGGTCTGCAGGAATGGCAGAGGCTGCGGCTGTTTCAGCAGGCATCATTCCTCCTTTCTGACTCCCAGTCCTCCTTCCTTAATGTCCCCCCACCCGGAACTTTAAGAGTTTTTTAGCTGGGGAGATTCAATGGCAAGCCAGACCCCTTGTCCACCCTTCCAGGCCCTTATATTTGCTTCTGGAGACCCATGGATAGGGTGCAAGCATGCTCCTGTCACCCTCTGGGCCTCACTGGACAGGCTGAAGCATGTCCCTGTGCCCTTGAGCCACATGTGCGTGGCTCCCCACTCACTCTGCTGAAGCCACTCCCAATGGCGGTCCCACTTTTCCGACACCTCCTCCTTCCTGGTTCCCAGCTTGTCCAGCTGTGCCTGGATCTGGGAGTGGCAGGTGGGTGGGAGGAAAGTCAGGGTGTGGAATGGCTTTCACCCCAATGTGCCCAGGTGGCAGAGGGGGGCCCCCTCCCTGCTCCCCACCTCGTCAGCCATGGCACTTTTGTTGAGCAGCAGAGATCGACCCAGCTCCTGGCAGGCAGTCAGCTCAGGCACCCGCGCCTCCAGCTCAGTCTTCAGGGCCTGGTGGTAGTTCATGAGCACCTCCACTGATGACACGTCCCTGCAGTGGGTGGCAGGCAGGGATCTGAGCCATGGGCAGCATCCTCAGCCCGCCCACACATACAGATCCTGGTGACCCCAAATCCTTGAGGCTGACATCCCACACCACCTCAAGACACACACACACACACACACACACATATATATATATATATATATATAATTATTATTTTTTTGAGAAAGCGTCTCACTCTGTGGCCCAAGCTGGAGTGCAGCGGGGTGATCTCAGCTCACCACAAACTCCACTTCCTGAGCTCAAGCGATTCTTCTGCCTCAGCCACTTGAGTAACTAGGATTACAGGTGCCTGCCACTACACCCAGCTACTTTCTGCTTTTTCAGTAGAGATAGGGTTTTGCCATGTTGCCCAGTCTGCTGTCAAACTCCTGACCTCAGGTGATCTGCCCGTCTCGGCCTCCCAAAGTTCTGGGATTACAGGCATGAGCCACCACACCCGGCTGAGACACGTGCTTTCAATCACCAAGCTCTGAGGGTCCATAGTTCACTAATTCAATGATTCAAACTTTCCAAATTTCTAAAATTTCACCCCTTTGTGATTCTAACCTTCTGGGATTCCAAGATCCAAACTTTCCTTTCTTTTTTTTTTTTTTTAAATATGTAATAGCTCTATTGTCCAGGCTGTCACAGCTCACTGCAGCCTCAACTTCCTGGGCTCATGCAAGAATTCTTCTGCCTCAGCCTCCCAAGTAGCTGGGAGCACAGATGCACACCATCATGCCCCGCTAATTTTTTATTTTCTGTTGAGACAGGGACTTGCTGTGTTGCCCAGGCTGGTCTCAAATCCCTGGGCTGAAGTGATCCACCTGCCTCGGCCTCTCAAAGTTTGAGGTTGTGGGTGTAAGCCACCACACCCAGCCGAGATCCAAATTTTCTAACTTTTTCTAGTTATGCTTCTGAAGGTTCCACCAGCCAATGATTTTAACTTCCCAAGTCTGTGCTCTCCAAAGCAGCAGTCACTAGACATGTGAGCACCTGAAATGTGACCAGTCTGAATTTTGATGTGAAGTGTAAAATGCACATAAGATTTTGAGGAGTTAGTGTAAAAAATAATGTAAAATGTCTCATTAATAGTTTTTTTGTTTTGTTTTGTTTTGTTTTGTTTTGTTTTTGAGACCGAGTTTTGCTCTTGTTGCCCAGGCTGGAGTGCAATGGCATGATCTTGGCTCACTGCAACCTCTGCCTCCTGGGTTTGAGCAATTCTCCTGCCTCAGCCTCCCAATGAGTTGGGATTACAGCGCCTGCCACAAAACCTGGCTAATTTTTTTTTTTTTTTTTGTATTTTTAGTAGAGATGGTTTTTTGCCACGTTGGCCAGGCTGGTCTCGAACTCCTGCTTCAGGTGATCTGCCTTCCTTGGCCTCCCAAAATGCCAAGATTACAGGCATTAGCCACTGCGTCTGGCCACATGAATAGTTTTAATATTGACTACCTGTTGAAGTGATAATAATTTAGGCATGTCAGGTTAAATAAAAATGTATTACTAAAATTAATTTTCATTTGCTTTGCTAATATGGCCACAACAAAATTTTAAATGACGTAAGTGGCTCACATTTGTGACTCACATTATATAACTATTGGACAGCACCATTCTTAGCCATCATATATCCAAAACAAATTCCGAGTTTCTGAAGGTTCCATCAGTTGGCAATCATAGCTTGATGCTATGGTTTGAATCTACTTCCTGTGCTAATGCAATCCTGCTGCCTTAGCCTCCAGAGTAGCTGGGACTACAAGCAATGCACAATGCCCAGCTAATTTTTATTTATTTATTTATTTATTTATTTATTTATTTATTTATTTTTAGACAGAGTCTTGCTCTGTTGCCCAGGCTGGAGTGAAATGGCATGATCATGGCTCACTGCAGCCTCAACCTCCTGGACTCAAGTGATCCTCCTTCCTCAGCCTCCCAAGTAGCTGGGACAACAAGCACGCACACCACCATGCTTGACTTATTTTTTCCTTTTTTGTAGAGATAGGGGTCTCAGTGTGTTGCATCGGCTCACTGGGTTCAAGCAATCCTCTTGCCTCAGTCTCCCACTGTTGGGATTACAGGCATGAGTCACCTCACCTGGCTAGATTGGTCAAATGTTGATGGTTGTTCAAGCCAAGTGTTTGTGATACGCATGTGGGTTGCCTCTACTTCTGTGCATATTTAATTGTTCTTTTTTTTTTTTTTTTTTTTTGAGAAGGAGTCTTGCTCTGTCACCCAGGCTGGGGTGCAGTGGCACAATCTCGGCTCACTGCAACCTCTGCCTCCCAGGTTCAAGCAATTCTCCTGCCTCACCCTCCCCAGTAGCTGGGATTACAGGTACCTGCCACCACGCCCAGCTAATTTTTGCATTTTTAGTAGAGACGAGGTTTTGCCATGTTGGCCAGGCTGGTCTCAAACTAATGACCTCGGGTGATCCACCTGCCTCAGCCTCCCAAAGTGCTGGGATCACAGGTGTGAGCCACCACACCTGGCCTATTTTTCTCAAATGTACACATCACATCACTCTCTGCTCTAAACTCTCCCATGACTCTCACCATCCTCCTAGAGAAGGCATGCTCCTCACCATGTGTGGCTTCCATGGCCCCAGTGTCCCTCTGACCTCACTTCTTCTCACCTACACTCCCTCCCTGCCTCCCTCCACCCGGCCACAGCGATCTCTAGCTCCTCCTCACACACGCCTAACTACAGCCCACCTCTCGGCCCTTGCATCTGTGGGTCCCTCCACCTAGAAAACTCTTCCCCCCAAACTTTACCTGACTCACCCATCACTTCATTCAGGTCTCCAGTCAAATCAAATACACATCTTCAGAGAGACCTTGCCAGCTGTCATTCCTTTCCTACGTATATATATTTATTCTTTCTTTCTCTCTGTCTCCCCTCCCTCCCTTCTTTCTTTTCTTTTCCTTTCTCTTTTTTTCGTTTCATTTCTTCCTTCCTTCTTTCCTTCCTTCCTTCCTTTCTTCCTTCCTACTTCCTTCCTTCCTTCCCTCCTTCTTTCTTTCTTTCCTTTCTCTTTGACAGAGTTTTGCTCTTGTCACCCAGGCTGGAGTGCAGTGGCGCAATCTTGGCTCACCACAACCTCCACTTCTCAGGTTCAAGCAATTCTCCTGCCTCAGCCTCCTGAGTAGCTGAGGTTACAGGCACACACCACCAAGCTTGGCTAATTTTTGTGTTTTTAGTAGAGATGGGGTTTCACCATGTTGGCTAGGCTGATCTCAAACTCCTGACCTCAGGTGATCTGCCTGCCTTGGCCCCCCAAAGTGCTGCAATTACAAGCATGAGTCACCGTGCCTGGCCCCATACTATATTTCAGAAAGTAGTAAGTGCTATGAGAACATAAGCTGTCTCAGGGTAAGGGCTTGGCCTTGCTCGCCATGTGACACACCATACGCATTTAATACATATTTGCTGAGTAAATGAATGCAGGCTCCAGGATCTGCCTTCACAGAAACAATGCCAGGTGTCCCTGATTCCCTAGGTCCTTTTCTTCCTGGCCACACCATAAGACTAAACTTCCAGCCTAGGCCGGATGTGGTGGCTCACACCTGTAATCCCAGCACTTTGAGAGGCCGAGGCAGGTGGATCACTTGAGGCCAGGAGTTTGAGACCAGACTGGCCAACATGGTGATACCCCATCTCTACTAAAAATTCAGAATTACCCGGACATGGTGGTGGGCGCCTGTAGTCCCAGCTACTTGGGAGGCAGAGGCAGGAGAATCGCTTGAACCTGGGAGACGGAGGTTGTCGTGAGCTGAGATCGTGCCACTGCACTCCAGACTGGATGACAGGGCAAGACTCCATCTCGAAGAAAAAACGTGCAGCCTCCCTGGCTGACAGGTTGGGCCACTGGGCTGGCAGTGTGTGGGTGCCAGCTTTGTCCCTAAAACCTCCCGTGTGATCCTCCTGCTGTCTTTTCCCATGTGCAGCGGGATGCAGAGG
The DNA here is from genome assembly GCA_963573385.1 of Cacajao melanocephalus. Classification (NCBI taxonomy): domain Eukaryota; kingdom Metazoa; phylum Chordata; class Mammalia; order Primates; family Pitheciidae; genus Cacajao; species Cacajao melanocephalus. The sequence continues at coordinate 13,479 of CAUYLG010060758.1, read as the reverse complement.
GTCCAGCATGTGATTCCCGGGGCAGCACGACGGAAGGACCCTGGCTCCCAATCACCGGGGGACAGGCTTCTGCCAGACACTCACATCCAAGCACTGTGTGAGCAGTAAGCCAACACCTACCAAGTGAGGCCACTGAGACGCTGGAATTATCACCATTCTTCACCCACCCTGACAAATGCAGTCCCACACCTCCCCTGTCCATTCTGTCTTTAGCCTGTTCCATGCTGTGATACCCCATGGAGAGGGTAATCACGGGCAACTGGGAAGGACAGAGGACAGAAGGACGATGCCCATGACCCCAGTCCCCAATGCCGGGCCTAAAAAGGGGTCCAAATACACACAAGGCACCTAGACCAGTGCCTGGCACACAGAGGTGCCACATGGATATTGGCTATTGTCATTCCATTGGGAAAGGGGATGGGATGGGGATGGCTGGGGGAGGCTGCCAGAGGCGGGCAGGAAGCCCGAGGAGGGAGGAGGGGCACCTGGGCTTGTCGGCCGCCCCAATCTGGCTGGCGATGCCATCCATCCAGGAGAGCAGGTCGCGGACTTGGCTGTGGAAGCGCAGGGCGTCTGCCGTGGAGCTGACGTGCAGGCGGGCGTCCTCACAGGCGGACAGCAGCTCTTTCCAGCCCTGCAGCACCTCCTGCTCCCGGCTAGCGATGGCCTCGGCGTGTTCGCCTGCATACACCATCCGCAGCTGGGCTGCCCCCTCCTGCAGCTGCCGTACCTGAGGGGGATGCCGGGTCGGCCGCCAGTCCTCCGCAGGGCCCAGGCTGTGCCCTCCCTCCCTCCACCTGTTCCCGTGCGGAACCTCAACACATAAGGAGCCTCACACTGTGATCCCACAGCCAGGCTCCTGTCATATCTGCTGCCCGATTTCTCTTTGACTTACCCACGTTCCAACTTCTTTCAGCCCGCTGCCTGATTTCTTTTGGTCTCAGAGCTCTATCTCTACTGGGTCTGTCACCTATTTTTTCAGGCAGGCCCACCTCTACCTTGGGTCTTTCAGGAACCCCTTTCCACTTGGATGTCTTTTAGATGTGCTATCTAATTTTTTTTAACTCAGTTTATTTCAAACCCACTCCTTCATAGTAGCCCAGTTTCCTGCAGGATGGCTGTTCAATTGCCATTAGTCCCCTGCCCAGTTTCCATTCATTCTGCTGTATGAGTTCTGCTCATTCTATTTACCTTTTGGGGGTTTTTTGGTTTGTTTTATGAGACAGGGTCTTGCTCTGTTGTCCAGGCTGCAGTGCAGTGGCACAAACACAGTTCACTGCAGCCTCGACATCCTGGGTATATATATGTGTATATATACACATATATACACACACACACACACACACACACCCATATATGTGTATATCTATGTTTATATATATGTATATATGTATATGTATGTGTGTGTGTGTGCGTGTATATATATATATATATATACATATATATATATATACATATTTTTTTAAATACAGTCTATGTTGCTCAGGCTTGTCTTGAACTCCTGGACTCAAGCAGTCCTCCCACCTTGGCCTCCCAAAGTGCTGAGATTACAGGCATGAGCCACCACATTCAGCCTGCTGCTCACTCTGTTGGTTCAATCACCTGGTTTCTTTTGATGTGACCTCCCCATCTCTAACAGATCCACCATTTGTTGCTATCAATCTCTCAGCCTGATTTCTAAGTCATCTGTAGGATTTATAAAAATAATTGGGCCGGGAGCAATGGCTGACACCTGTAATCCCACCACTCTGGGAGGCTGAGGCAGGCAGAAATCTTGAGGTCAGGAATTCAAGCCCAACATGGCCAATATGGTTAAACTCCATCTCTACTAAAAATATGAAAATTAGCCAGGCATGGTGGCTCGCATCTGTAGTCCCAGCTACTCAGGATGCTGAAGCGGGAGAATCGCTTAAACTCGGGAGGTGGAGGCTGCAGTGAGCTGAGATTGTGCCACTGCACTCCAGCCTGGGCGACAGAGCAAGACTACATTTCAATAATAATAATAATAACTGCCAGCTAGGTACGGTAGCTCATGCCTGTGATCCCAGCACTTTGGGAGGCCAAGACAGGTGGATCACCTGAGGTCAGGAGTTTGAGACCAGCCTGGCCAACATGGTGAAAACCCGTCTCTACTAAAAATACAAAAATTAGCTGGGCATGGTGGTGTCCACCCATAATCCCAGCTACTCGGAAGGCTGAAGCAGGAGAATCACTTAAACCTGCAGTGAGCCTAGATCGTGCCACTGCACTCCGGCCTGGGTGACAGAATGAGACTCTGTCGCAAAAAAAGAAAAAAGAAAAAAACTTGCCCAACTTCTACTTTCCACTAGACCTGCAACCCAGTTTCTTTCAGTCCTGCTGCCTGAGTTGTATTAGGCCTGCAGCTTCATTTCCATCTGACTGCTCAGATCCACCTCCCAATTCTGGCCAGACCCTCTGCCTTATTTCTAATAGCTCCGTTGCCTTTTCCATTAAATCCACCCCCATCAGATTACTTTTCAGAAAAGTCATATGATTTCTATCAGAGACCTGTTGTCTAATTTCGACCTGCACCACAGCCAAATTCCTCTTATCCTTCTCAAAATTCCCTTTAGACCCTCGATCTGGATTTAGGTAAAATTCGCTTTGCAGTTTTTAGAGAACCACTGCCCAATCTGTATCAGAACCTGTTTATTGTTGTTGTTGGGGTTTTTTTCTGTTTATTTTTTTTATTTTTTTTTTTAGACAAAGTGTTGCTCTTGTTACCTAGGTTGGAGTGCAATGGCGAGACCTCGGCTCACTGCAACCTCTGCCTCCTAAGTCTCCCAAGTACCTAGGATAACAGGCATGTGCCTCCATGCCTGGCTACGTTTTGTATTTTTAGTAGAGACAGGGTTTCTCCACGTTGGTCAGGCTGGTCTTGAACTCCTGACCTCAGGTGATCCGCCCGCCTTGGTCTCCCAAAGTGCTGGGATTATAGGCGTGCGCCACTGCGCTGGGCCATCAGTCCGATTTCTATCTGCTCCGTTATCTAATTTCGTCCTGTTCTGCAGACTGCTTTCTGTCTGTCCCACTGCCTACTTTTGACCTGCTCCACAGCCTGGTTTTTGCCCACCCTGCTGCCCACAGCTGTCTGGGCTCTCCCATCTGCCCCACCTGAGACACGAGGAGCTGCAAGTCATGCTCAAAGGCTCTCAGGGTCCGCTGCATGGAGCTGGCACTGGGTCTCGGCTCAGGCGGGGTGGTCAGGCGGGGCAGCCGCCTCCGCTTCTCCTCAATCTGTCCCTGAAGCTCTCTGGCGTCACTGAAGAACTTATGCAGCTCCCGAGAGGCAGCCAGCAGCTGGGCCCGTGTGCCCATGAGCTCCAGCAGCTCAGCCCAGGCCTCGTTCAGCCCATCCTTCCATTCGGCCATGGTGGCCGCTGCTGTATGGCCACATTCGATCAGCTCATCCACCATCTGGTTCACAGCTGCCAGCCGCTCCCGCCCTGCCGTGCCTGTCTCGTTGGCGAACTCTGAGAATTTTTCCTGCAGCACCTGCCATGAGGAAGTGGTGGTGGGGGGAGGGGTGGGCGCATACAGCAAAGTGAGCAAAGGGGCAGCATACACCCACCCCCTCCAGCCTACAGTTTTTTTTTTCCTTTTGAGACAGAGTCTTGCTCTGTTGCTCAGGTTGGAGTGCAGTGGCGCAATATCTGCTCACTGCAACCTTCACCTCCCAAGTTCAAGTGATTCTCCTGTGTCAGCCTCCAAATAGCTAGACTATAGGCACGTGCTGCCACACCCAGCTAATTTTTTTGTATTTTTAGTAGAGACGGGGTTTCACCATGTTGGCCTGGCTGGTCTCAAACTCCTGACTTCAAGTGATCCCCTTGCCTCGGCCTCCCAAAGTGCTGGGATTACAGGCGGGAGCCATCACATGGTAACAGAGGCTACCATTTTGTGGTAGGTAAGAATAATGACAATCATCATCATCATCATCATAAAAAATATCTAACACCCATTAAACCCCTAGCCAATAATGGTAACAATAATAGTAAAGTGATAAGCTGATAATAATAACTAACACTGTGTAAGGCACCAGGTGTGTCAACCAGGGTCCTCAGAGCGTTACATTATATTAACTCATATTAACTCACTTGTCTCACGACAGAGCCATGAGGTGGGTGCTATTATTAGCATACTACAAATGGGGAAACTGAGGCCCAGAGAACCTTAGCGGTAGCTCTTGGTATCACTTTTTGTATTTTGAGATGGAGTCTTGCTCTGTCACCAAGGCTGGAGTGCAGTGGCATGATCTTAGCTCACTGCAACCTCCACCTCCCAGATTCAAGCCATTCTTCTGCCTCAGCTTCCTGAGTAGCTGGGATTACAGGCGTGCGCCACCACGCCTGGCTGATTTTTGTATTCTTAGTAGAGACAAGTTTTCACCATATTGGCCAGCCTGGTCTCAAACTCCTGACCTCGTGATCCACCCACCTCGGCCTCCCAAAGTGCTGGGATTACAGGCGTGAGCCACCGTGCCTTGGCCAAGGTATCACTTATTACTAATGACACTCACCGAGACGTGCTCAAAGTCCTGGCCGAGCTCGGGGGAGCCAGCCACCACCTCCTTCTCAGCGATCCAGTGTTCAAGCTCGCCCACCTGGCGGCTGAGCTGGTACAGCCAGTACTGCTGCTCCAGGGCTACGCGGCGCTCCTCGCCCAGCTCCTTGAGCGCCACGTACAGGCGGTCCACCTGAGACTGCCGCCGGCTGATCTGCTCGCTGATGGGGGACACGGAGGGGCAGGGATGGACCCCGAGACTTCTGGGGCAGAGCGTGAACCCCCTGAACTCCCTCCCCAGGACAGGGCTGTGTCTCCTTAGAATCTTCAGGCAAGGTTGTATCCCTGGGCAAGGTTCTGTTTTCTTTTCTTTCTTTTTCCTTTTTGGAGACAGGGTCTTGCTCTGTTGCTCAGGCTGGAGTGCAGTGGTGCTATCACAACTCACTGCAGCCTTTACTTCCCATGCTCAAGCAATCCTCCCATCACAGCCTCCTAATTGGACCACAGGCGTGTGACTCCACACCTGGCTGTTAGATTTTTTATAAAGATGAGGTCTCAGTATGTTCCCTCTGGTCTCAGACAATCCTCCTGCCTCAGCTTCCCAGAGTGTTGAGATTAGAGGATGAGCCACCATGCCTGGCCAGGACTCTGTTTCTGCAAGTCTTGGGTTCAGACAGCCCTGCATCTCAGCATGCAGGCAAAGCTCTGATTCCCTAGATGCATAAGCTCACCTCCATCAGCCTCACCCAGTTTCTATGTCAATTTCATGCCCCTGCTATCCAGGAACCTGGGTGGGACTCTGAACTTCCGCTTGGGTCCCCAGCCAATTCACCTCACCTCTAGCCCCAATCTCTGGGCCCACTTGGACAGAAATTGCTCCCTGTACCTCCTTTCAGATTTCATCCCTGGTCCAGGCCTGGAGCTCATCACCAGCCTCCACCAGGCAACATCACCCCACTGCACCAAGAGGTCTCCGGCCCTACCCCCATAGCCAATCTCAGCACAGGCTTTTCTGTCCTCCCAGACACCGGGTAGAAAGAGGCCCTTGCCTGTCCTGAGCAAATTCTTCTCTACCCCAGTCCTAGACATCGCCTCCCCTTTTCTCCCCCGATAAGGCCACCACCACTACACTCAAATCCGGGTGCTCCTGGCCTCACCGTCTCAACCATCCCTGCGCCGTGTCCCCCCCATTCCTGCCTGCCCACTTGCCAAATCCGAGGGCTCCAGCACACAGTAAGGAGGACTTCTCCCGCCCCATGTCCAGTTCCAGCGCTGCTCCAACTCCCAACAGCCAAGCTTCAGGTCCTGCGGGACCATTCCTGTGAACCGGCTCTGCCCCACCCCCGCCCCCGCCCGCCCACCTGTCTGGGTGCGCCATCTCCAGCAGCGCCCGGCACTGGCGCGACAGCTGCGCGATGCTTTCCTCGTAGTTCTCCACGCCTTGCTCCAGCTGCAGGTGTTTCTTGAGCAGCTGCAGGGTGCTCTGTTCATCCTGGGGGCACAAAGCGCCCACGATGAGGCGGCAGCAGCGGCCCCGGGCTCCAGTGCCTCCAGGTCCTCCGCACCCCCAGCCCGGGCGCACCTTGCCCTTGTCCTCACTCATCATGAGCAGCTCCTGCTCGCCCAGCCACGCCTCCACCTCGGCCACATCGAAGTAGTACTGCTCCACCTGGAAGGCGGCGTCCAGTGCCTGCTGCCGCCGCTCGGCCGCCTCCCGCAGTCCGGCCCAGGCGCTCTGCAGCTGCTCAAGGCCCCGGCGCACGGCCTCTGCCTCCGGGCTGCGCAGAGACGCCAGCGCGCCCGCGCGCTCCAGCACCTCTTCCAGGCGCGGCCCATGTGCCTGGATCTCCCGTCGCAGGCCCTGGGGACGGGAGGTGGGAGTGTGGGTGGAGAGGGCGCTTTCCGAGGCCCTGCAAGACCAAAGGCTCCTCTGCTACTGGCATGGCCCACGGAGCAATTAACAAGCACCCCCAGTTCGCTTACCACGTGCCAGGAGCATGTAAGCATTTTGCTGATACCCTCACTCCTCATAACCCCATGCTACAGGTGGGAAAACAGGCACAGAGGGGTGAAGTACGGCGCCCAAGAACAAGCAGCCAGTAAGGAGCGACACGATTTGAACACAGGAGGCTAGCTCCAGAGTCTGCTCTGAGCCAAGAGGCTTTCCGACCCAAGATGGGCCCTAATATAGAAACTCTGCAACTTAGCAGCTGAGGTATCGTTTATATACGGTGAAGTACACCAACCTTAGGTATACAGTTGCACACATTTGTGCACACACATACACCGTTGTGCCCAGATCAGCCTGTGGAACACTTCCTTCCCCCAGAAGGTTCTCTTAACCACTCTGAACTTGCAGAGTACCTTATTTAACTTTTCGTGTGCCTCCACTGGTCAACAAAAAGAACAACAGCCAGCACGTCCTCTTCTTCTTTTGCTTTTTTTAGAGACAGGGTCTCGCCCTATGGCCCATGCTGGAGTGCAGAGGCACTATCGCAGCTCACTGCAGCTTTAAACTCCTGGGCTCAAGTGATCCTCCTCCCTCAGCCTCCTAAGTAGCTGCAACTATACGTGTGCACCATCATGCCCGGCTATTTTTTCTTTTTCTTTTTCTTTTTTATTTTTGAGACACAATCTCACTCTTTAACCAGGTGCCAGGCTGGAGTGCAGTGGCACGATCTCGGCTCACTGCAACCTCCGCCTTCCAGGTTCAAACAGTTCTCCTGCCTCAGCCTCCCAAGTAGCTGGGACTACAGGCACACAACCACGTCCAGATAATTTCTGTATTTGTTAGAAGAGATGGGGTTTCACCATGTTGGCCAGGATGGTCTCAATCTCTTGACCTCGTGATCCGCCCTCCTTGGCCTCCCAGAGTGCTGGGATTACAGGCTTGAGTCACTGTGCCCAGCCCGCTGCATTATTATTATTCCTCTTTTATGTGTCTTGCTTTAGGCTCTGGTAAAGTAGTTGCTTTGACCAAGGGGTTCCCCTGATATGCAGTTTGAGAACCACTGCTCTAGACCAAATCTACTTATTTAGATGTGGTAACTGAGGTCCAGAGGAATGAACAGAGATTCAGAGATTTTTAGGAGCTCAAAAGCCCCCTCCCCCACCTTGCTCAGGTTAGGGAAGAGTAGTGCCCTCTGGCTGATTATCTCTGTCCTTTGTCCCTATGGGTGGTTTTTGTTTTTGTTTTGTGTGTGTGTGTGTGTGTGTGTGTGTGTGTGTGAGAGAGAGAGAAAGAGAGAGAGGGGAGAGAGAGGAGAGAGAGAGAGTGTCTCACTCTGTTGCACAGGCTGGAGTACAGTGCGTGTTTTAGGCTCACTGCAGCCTTGACCTCTGGGCTCAAGGGACCCTCCCTCCTCTGCCTTCAGAGTAGCTGGGACTATACCACCACACCTGGCTAACTCAATGTTTTGTGATTTTCTTTGTTGTTGTTTCACTTTTCCCTTGTCCAGCAGCCATTCCCCTTCCTTCTAGTCACGAGCCCCCTGATTTTCCTTTGGGGAACTCCCTTTGCCTCCATCTCAGCCTTGGAAATTAAGCTAAGGCTGATTCCAGCAGCAAGCTCCAGGGGAGGGCACTTAGTCGGGCCAGCCCAAGGAGCAGTCCAAATCCCCATCCATCATTAGTTCAGGGGTGGGCATGGGATGCAGATTGAGACAATGGGAGTTATTCCTGGAAATTTTGCTGACCCTATGGAGAGGGGAAAATTCTCTTCAGTTTTGCTGGTGGGAGGTGAACCTGAATCTATTGGAGGCCTTTTATCACCAGGAGAGGAGAATTGGCTCATTCAGAGAAATGAATGAGAAAGCTCGTTCAGAAAAACAAACAGGTTGGGTGTGGTGGCTCACACCTGTAATCTCACACTTTGGGAGGCCAAGGCGAGTGGATCACTTGAGGCCAGGAGTTTGAGACCAGCCTGGCCAACATGGTGAGACACACCCCCAGCCCCTGTCTCTACTGAAAACACAAAAATTAGCCAGGCATGGTGGTGCACACCTGTAATCGCAGCTATCTGGGCGGCTGAGGCAGTAGAACCACTTGAACTCAGGAAGTGGAGGTTGCAGTGAGTGGAGATTGCACCGCTGTACTCCAGCCTGGGTGACAGAGCAAGACTCCATCTCAAAAAAAAAAAAAAAAGAAGAAGAAAGAAAAACAAACAAAAAACAGAGCCAAGAGTCAATTCCAATATATGGAAGCCCCTGGACACGTTGGTATCAGATGTCCACAGTCTTGTTAATTCCAAAATCCAATCAATTCACTGTCTTCTCTTTAACCACCTCCAGACGTTGTCTATCACGTGTATCCCAACGTGTCCTAACTCACTCCCTCACCTGGCTCTGCTCACCTGGTTCTTTTTGATGTGCTGCTGGACCGCCTGTAAGCCGTCGCCTCGCTCTGTCTGCATGGCCAGTGGCAGCCGCTCCTGAACCCATGCCTGGAAGGGACACAGGGGGCAGGTCAAGGAGAGAATGCATCCAAGAACCCCTGCATCGCAACTAAACTTCACACTTGTGCTCTTCCTTGCCTAAGAGCCCAGTCGCATCTTCAGCCTCATCCCTCTATTTTTTTTTGTGGGGGGGGAGTGATGGGAATCAAACCCCCAGGCTTAAATAATCCTCCTACCTCAGCCGCCCAAGTAGCTGAGACTGCAGGTGCCACCACACTGTCTCAGCCTCCTCTGTTGACATACTCTGTCCTGCTTGCTGTACTCAAGCCAGGCTCACACCACTGGCCTTTGCACGTGCAGGTCTTGCTTCCTGGAATTTCATTCCCATTTCCTCAGCTGGCTCACTGGTACTCTTCCTTCAAACCTCAACTCAGACATCCCCTCCTCCAGGAAGCCCTCCCTGACTTTGAACCTTGGCCAGTTGCCTTCTCTGGGCTCCCACAGCCCCCTAGACTCCCCTATCATATTCCTAACCACCCTGAATTGTAACTGTCTGGGGACAAGTCTATTTTCCCTGTTGGACTCGGAGCCCTCTGGGGCACAATGGAGTCTGCCTTGGTCACCCCTGTAGCCCCAGTATCATCCAAACACAGCGCTGGGGCCAGAATGATCAACTGAGTGAGCAAATGAATGAGCAAATCGGGAAGCTGAGTGATGGAATGAGGAAATGAACAGAGGCGTGAATGAGTGAATGAATAAGAAGAAAATAAATGAGTGGAGGAAAGGACAAAGGATGGATGAGGAAATAAATAAATGAGTGACTTCATGAATAAATCAACGAATGATTCAAAGTGAGTAAATGAATGTAAATGAATGAATGAGTGAAGGGCTGAATGCATTTTTCAGCGTGTGAGTGGGAGCGTCTCAGCCCTCTCCATCCTCGGCCCCGCCCCGTGTCCACCTTCTCCGCCCCCTGCCCCGCCCCGGGCTCCTGCTCGGGCCTCACCAGCTCGTCGTCCAGGTCGTGCGCCACCTGGTGCAACTCCTTGGAGGCCAGCAGCAAGCGGCGGCGCTCCTGCAGCGGCTCGAGCAGGCGCACCAGGCGCTCGCCCACCGCGTTCTGCCGCTCGCCCACCAGCTCCTTGCTCGCGGGTTCCAGCGGCAGCGCCGCGGTCTGCGCCTGCAGCTCTCCCACCTCGCGGTACCATTCCTCTACCTGCGACTCCATGGACTGTGGGGACAGGGGACGAGGGCAGGGTCAGCGGGGCCCACCTGCCCTCGCGATCCTGCTGTGACTCTCCAGTACCCTTATGGTGACAGCCAGACCCCTCACTGCGGCCCACCCTTCCACCCTCTCCTTGCTCAGTCCCCTCCAGGAGCGATGCCCTCCGCATGAACCTGCATCACACTAAGCTAGTCTCTGCCTGGGAGCCTTTGCCTTTGCCGTTCCCTCTGCCAGGCATGCTCTTCCTTGTCAATCAGATTTCAGCTGGAGTATTACCTTCTCAAAGAGGCTTACCTGACCCCAGAACTAAAGTGGCGCATTAATTGACTTGTTCTCAGAACAACCCTTCAAAGTTGGTAGTCTCCCTGTTTTACAGAGGAGGAAACTGAGGCCAAGAGAAGTTAAAGAATTTGTCTAAAGAGTCAACTTTCCAAAATTATTACTATCAAGTTTAGTAACAATTGTTCGTTAATGATTTTTTTTTTTTTTTTTTGAGGAGTCTGGCTCTGTCGAGGCTGGAGTGCAATGGCATAATCTCAGCTCAATGCAACCTTCACTTTCTGGGTTCAAGTGATTCTCCTGCCTCAGCCTCCAGAGTAGCTGGGACTACAAGCACTCACCATCATGCCTGGCTAAATTTTGTATTTTTGTAGAGATGAGGTTTCACCATATTGGCTAGGCTGGTCTTGAACTCCTGACCTCAGGTGATCCACCTGCCTCAGCCTCCCAAAGTGCTGGGATTACAGAAGTGAGCCACCATGCCCAGCCAAGACATCCTTTTCTATACATTAGGTTAGCAAAAATGTAAAAGACTTATAGTATCTAATGCTGCAAAAGATGCTGGGAGATGGGCACCCTCAGCCACTGTCAGTCGTGGTGTAAATTGGTAGAGCCTTTTTGGAAGGCAATTTGGCAGGTCTTTACATCAAAATGCAAAATGTGCATCTGCTTGACTCAGCACTGGCACTTCCACTTCTAGGAATATAACTAAAAAAATACTGGCACAGACCTGGTGTGGTGGCTCATGCCTGTAATCCCAACACTTTGAGAGGCCAAGGCGGGTGGATCACAAGGTCAAGAGTTCAAGACCAGCCTGGCCAACATGGTGAAACCTCGACTCCACTAAAGATATAAAAATTAGGCATGGTGGTGCATGCCTGTAATCCCAGCTACTCGGGAGGCTGAGGCAGGAGAATTGCTTGAACTCAGGAGACAGAGGTTGCAGTGAGCCGAGATTGCGCCACTCCAGCCTGGGTGACAGAGCAAAACTCCATCTCAAAATAAATAAATAAAATTTAAAAAGAAAATAAATTTTAAAAGGAAAAAAAAAGAAATACTGGCAGAGATCCACAAAGATGTAATCAGAGCAGTTTGTGATGGGAAAAAACTGGAAAAAACCTCAGTGCTCATCAGGAGAGAAATGGTTAAGCCAGGTGCAGCAGCTCATGCCTGCAATCCCAGCTACTCAGGAGGCTGAGGTGAGAGGACTGCTTGAGCCCAGGAGTTTGAGACCAGCCTGGGCAACACAGTGAGACCTCCTTTTTTTTTTTTTTTTTTTTTTTTGAGACTGAGTCTTGCTCTGTTACCCAGACTGGAGTGCAGTGGTGTGATCCTGGCTCATTGTAACCTCAGACTCCCAGGTCCAAGCGATTCTCCTGCCTCAGCCTCCTGAGTAGCTGGGATTACAGGGGTTCGCCACCATACCCAGCTAATTTTTGTATTTTTAGTAGACACAGTGTTTCACCATGTTGGTCAGGCTGGTCTCGAACTCCTGACCTGTGATCCACCCGCATCGGCCTCCCAAAGTGCTGGGATTACTGGCGTGAGCCACCATGCCCAGCACGAGACCTCCTCTCTTAAAAAAAAAAAAAAAAAGAGCAAAGTGGTTAAACAAATCCAGACCAGTATGAAATAATAGTCAAGAGTTACTGTTAAGAAGAAAAAGCAATTAAGAACCTACCTATAAATGTAAATTTGTAGTGGATTGCACATGCATAAAGATTCCCTGGAGTAAACAAGAAGTTTGTAACAGATGGTTCTTATTGGGAGGATGAGAATTTACTGAATGGGGAACAGGGATGAAGGAGATCATTTCCTCATAGAATTTCTTTAGAGTTTTTGATGTCTTAACCATGAAAATTCATTTATTCAAAAATTGAAATTAAACATGAATGCCTGGAAAGTGCTGTTTTTTTTAATTAAAAAAAAGAAATTAAACATGAAAAGCAAATAAAATAAAAACATTAAACGTCCATATATGTAGACTTATAGATGCACAAAAAGAGGTCTAGACAGATGCACACAAAATAATTGAGGCTCCCTTTGGGATGTGGGATTGGGAGGCAGATCAGAGGGAGACTACATTTTACTGAAGACTGCTGGGTTAGAAAATTTTTTTCCCAAAAGAATATATTTATATATTACCCTTGTAATTCTAAACAGATGGAGGAAAACTAGAGAAGAAAACAAAATAACAATAAAAAAAATTAAGTGGTAGCAGATTATGGCAAATGACTGCAAAACAAAACCTAAAACTCAAGAACCAAGCCAAGACTTCTCGTTCCAAGGTTCTGTAGTGCAGAGTTGTTGGTTTTGCCTGCCCAAAATCCACCCTCTCCTTCCAATACATCAAAACTCACTCTCAGGTCCTGAGCTTCCTGAAGGACAAATGAAACCTAGAGAGCCATGGGTAATCACATGACCCAAGTGGGGCCAATCGGCACACTGAAAACACTCTGACTATAAGGATTGGGTCAGAGATGAGCATGTGACCTCAGATGGGCCAATGAAAACTCTTCCCACTTTTTCTTTTTTGGTAGAGATGGGGTCTCACTATGTTGGCCAGGCTGGTCTCAAACTCCTGGCCTCAAGCGATTCTCCCATCTTGGCCTCCTAAAGTGTGGGATTATAGGTGTGAGCCACTGTGCCTGGTCACTCTCCCCACTTTTGCCAGGAAAGTGTGTGTGCACAGAAGAGATGCTGTCTTTCCCATGGGCTTCCTAAACTGGGAGGATATAGGCCTGGCATCCTGGGGTCATCCTGCCAACATCAGGAACTCCCTGACAATGAGGCCAACACAGAAGAAAGCGGTGCTCAGAAAAGAAGACAAGGAGATTTCTGAAGACATAATTGGAGTTACTGATCAAATTGCGTCTTCATTAATTGAAAACATAATTAGCTGAGATTGTGCCACTGCACTCCAGCCTGGGCGACAGAGTGAGATTCAAGAAAGAAAAAAAGAAAGAAAGAAAGAAAAAGAAGGAAGGGAAGGGAAGGGGAGGGGGGAGGGAAGGGGAGAGGAAGGAAGGGGAGGAAAGAAAGGGAAGGGAAGGGGAGG
>CAUYLG010060755.1:0-40376 GCA_963573385.1 Cacajao melanocephalus | reverse complement strand
GGTTCTTAGTTTCTTTGCATTGGGTTAGTACATGTTCTTTTAGCTCACAGAAGTTTCTTATTATTCACCTTCTGAAGCCTGATTCTGTCAGTTCATCACACTCATTCTCCATCAGGCCTTGTTCTCTTGCTGATGAGGAGCTGGGATCCCCTGTAGGAGGAGAGGCATTCTGATTTCGGGTGTTCTCAGCCTTTTTGCACTAGTTTCTTCCCATTTTTGTGGATTTATCCACCAGTCGTCTTTGTAATTGCTGACTTTCAGATTGGGTCTGATTGGACGTCCAGCTTGTTGGTGATGAAGTTTTTTCTGTTTCTTAGTTTTCCTTTGGCAGATGCCCCTTTCCCACAGAGCTAGGCCTTCCCGGGTTCAGCTGTGCTTACTGTGAAACTCTCAGTCCTCAGCGCTTCCAATTGCTGTTCTCCTTGTGGGGATGGGACCAGCCGAGCCTGACTCAAAGGGCAGCCAGTCCCGTATACTCCACACCGAGAAGCGCCGCGCCGGGGCGCCGGCAAAACAGCCGTGCCGGCCAAAAGAGTCGCTCTGGCGACCCATGTGGCTCCTCCTCTAGGTATCTCCCAGTTTGTGGGCAACAGAAATTCGTCTGAAATTGCGGCGTCCACTCGCTCTCTGCACTTTCACTGGAAGCTATAATCCTGAGCTGCTGCTAATTGGCCATCTTTGATCTCTCTCCTTTTTTTTTTTTTTTTAAGATGGAGTCTTGCTCTGTCACCCAGGCTGGAGTGTAGTGGCACTGTCTTAGCTCACTGCAACCTCTGCCTCCTGGGTTCAAATGATTCTCCTGCTTCAGCCTCCTGAGTAGCTGAGACTACAGACACGCGCCACCATGCCTGGGCAACAGTGTAAGACCTCATCTCTTGGCTGGGCATGGGGGCTCACGCCTGTAATCCAAGCACTTTGGAGGCCAAGGTGTGTGGATCACCTGAGGTTGGGAGTTCAAGACCAGCTTGACCAACATGGTGAAAGCCCGTCTAAAAAAAAAAAGAGACCTCATTTCTTAAAAAAAATAAAAAAGAAACAGACTATACGATGGGGAAAATACATAAGATAGAAAAGATATTGTCAATTATTTAAAATTAGTTTTGGAAAGAGAAGAGCTATACATACATACATTGGTAAAGAATATTAAAAACTAAAATTTATTACTGCACTCATAAAGAATACAATGAAAACGTATACTTTTTGATGAAGTAGATGTTAGAATAAAAGGGGCTGGTTAAGCATTTGCATAAATAATAAATACTAATACTAAAATATGAACACCCTAAATAAAAAGGCACCAAATTTATGTGGGTCCCCAAAGTAAATAGAAAATAATGGTAGAAGCTAATAATACAAAGCAAAGTCATAGTAGAGACAAGTGATAAGATACACTTATCAGGGCAAGCATTTGAAGGTTTTGTCATAGAGCTGGTGAACTGGCTGAACAATGTCAGGGAGTGAGGTGGTCAAGAGCTTGGATTTTGGCCGGGCGCAGTGGCTCATGCCTGTAATCCCAGCACTTTGGGAGGTTGACGCCGGTGGATCATGAGGTCACGGCAAGACCAGCCTGGCCAACATGGTGAAACCCTGTGTCTCCTAAAAATACAAAAATTAGCTGGGCTTGGTGGCGCGAGCCTGTAATACCAGCTACTCAAGAGGCTCAGGCAGGAGAATCACTTGAATCCAGGAGGCAGAGGTTGCAGTGAGCTGAGATCGCACCACTGTACTCCAGCCTTGGATAGAGCAAGACTTCGTCTCAAAAAAAAAAAACAAAACTGTGCTTGGATTCTGCAGTCCGAGTGCCTAGTTTGAATCCCGCCTCTGTCACTTGTGTTACTTTGATTTTTACCTGCTCTCTGCTTCCCCCTGTGAGAGAAGCTGGAAAGATAATGGAACCTACCTCTGAGCTCCTTGGGAGCATTTTGGGACTGAGTGTCTCTAAGCTGAAGCAGAGTGAGATGTCTCTATATGTCAGTGTTACTGGCAGTAGATGTAACGTGTGGCAGAAATTAAATGAAAAAAGTAGATAAATTAAAAAAATTCCTGTATATATTTATTTCACAAAAACACTCGTCATGTGTTAAGTCAAAAGAGACAATAAAAAAAGCAGGGATTATGTATTCTACCTCATGTATTCTACCTTTATTTTTATTTTCTGCACAACAAAGAAACTAATATAATAAAGATTATAATATAAATGTGAGCATTTTGTAGAAAATCTTTAGATCAGGCCAAAGCAATTCCTGTGAAAAAATGCATGGAAATGTTCATAGTAATAAAGATGATGGTAATAGAAATTGGAGCTACTGTTTCCTGAGGATGTGCTCAGTGTTTTGGGTCTATCTCATTTAACTCTCGCAACACTCCAGTAGAGAGATTCTGTCCAGGAGAGAAGATTGCTGGTGATACTGAAATTAAGAGAAATAAAGTGACATTTTTCTGGGTTACCTAGCCGTTACATGGCAGAGCTACAATTCACCCCTCCTGCTAGCTTTGCAGGTTGGGCTTTATGTTAATCAGAAAGAAAAGAGGAAGCTGGGCACAGTAGTTCATAACTGAACTCCCAGCGCTTTGGAAGACCCAGGTGGGCAGATCACTGGAAGGTCAGGAGTTCGAGACCAGCCTGACCAACATGTTGATACCCCATCTCTGCATGGTGGTGGGCACTTGCAGTCCCAGTTACTTGGGAGATTGAGGCAGGAGAATCACTTGAACTTGGGAGGCGTAGGTTGTAGTGAGCTGAGATCGTGCCACTGCACTCCAGCCTGGGTGACAGAGTAAGAGTCTGTCTTAAGAAAGAAAAGGGGAAATGCAGAGCTATTCAGTAGGGATCTCAATTTTTTGGAAAGCAAACAGTGTAGTCATCCAAATAAAAAGAAAAAGAAGCAATAAAATTAATAAAACATCAGCTAGGAAGTGAGAGCAGAATCGAAGTAGGAGCACACTGAGAAATGATTTTTTTTATTTTTGAGGCAGGGTTTTGCTCTGTTGCCCAGGTTGGAGTGCAGTGGTGTGTGATCATGACTTGCTACAGCCTCAAACTTTTGGACTAAAAAAATCTTGCTTCAGCCTTCCAAGTAGCTAGGACTATAGGCACGGACCATGGTACCCAACTACTATTTTTTAAAAAAATTCTTTATGACACCCAGGTGATTTTTAATTTTAAAATATTTTGTGGAGACAGGGTCTTGCTATGTTGCTCAGACTGGTTTGGAACTCCTGGCCTCAAGTGATTCTGCTACCTCAGCCTCCCAAAGTGCTAGAATTACAGGCATGAACCACCAATCTGACTGAAAATGATACATTTTAATGAGAAAAATATAGGTTAAATGGAGAGATAGCCAATAAACATTGATATCAAGACTAAACAGGAAAAATGACAGTACTTCCCAAATTAATTCATATACTCAAAATGATTGCTGTTAATATGTCAATGGAATCCTTTTGATAGTCTGCATAAATAATTTCAAAATTCACTTAAAAAAGTGAATGAATAAGAGGATCAAAAGATGGCCCAAGTTGGTCCGAGTATTGTGGGTTATTGTTAAGCTGATTTAACATTGTCTCTCCCACAACCATGCGTGACTAGCTTAAAAAAAAAGAAAACAAAAAATAATGGCCCAAAAGGAGATTGGGCAATGTGGAGACTTACTGTATTAGATAAGATATAATGTGAGGCCGTAATCGTTTAGGTAGCCAAAAAAGAGAAATGAAGACTAACAGACCAATGTAAGTGTGAGAAGTAGAATCTAACTTGTGCATGAACCTAGAGTGTTATAACTAAGACCATGGGGAAAGGTATTTAAAATTACTGTATGCCATGTATCATATACTCCAAGAGGATTCAAGTTAAAAAATAAACTCACAAACAGGTTCAAGCGATTCTCCTGCCTCAGCCTCCTGAGTAGCTGGGATTACAGGCCCTACCACCACACCCGGCTAATTTTTTTTTTTTTTTTTTTTTTTTGTATTTTTAGTAGAGATGGAGTTTCACCATGTTAGCCAGGATGGTCTTGATCTCTGGACCTTGTGATCCACCCACCTCCGGCTTACAAAATGCTGGGATTACAGGCGTGAGCCACTGTGCCCGGCCCTGAAAAATATTTTAAAAGGCAGAATACATGTTTAAAAAGTTGTATTTTGTTTTAAATTGACACAATGATTGTACATATTAATGGGGTACAGTCTCTCAAACTGAACTGAGCTCAAGTGATCCGCCCACCTTGGCCTCCCAAAGTGTTGGGATTGCAGATGTGAGCCACCATGTCCAGCCAAATAACACATTGGGTAATGATCAAGTTAGGATAATTAACATTTCTATCACCAAAACACTTGTCATTTCTTTGGAGTGAGATGGTTCAGAATCATCTCTTCACCTATTTTGCAACATACATTACATTATTGTTAACTGTAGTCACCCTACTGTGTCATATATCACCAGAACTGATTCTTCTATTCTAACTGTGACTTTATACCTGTTGACCAACCTCACCCCTCTCCTCCTGCCTACTAACTACTATTTACTCTCTACTTCTATGAGGCCACATTTTTAGCATTTACATATGAGTGAGATCATGTGGTATTTGTCTTTCTGTG
Organism: Cacajao melanocephalus; assembly: GCA_963573385.1. Classification (NCBI taxonomy): domain Eukaryota; kingdom Metazoa; phylum Chordata; class Mammalia; order Primates; family Pitheciidae; genus Cacajao; species Cacajao melanocephalus. The sequence goes on along the minus strand of CAUYLG010060755.1, from coordinate 35,780 downwards.
TTGGGGTTATTTCATTGGACATAATGTCTATTTGGCTTATCCATGTTGCTGCAAATGTGGTAAACATGGGAGTACAAGTATCTCTTTGACAAACTCACTTTCTTTCTTTTGGATCTATACCTGGTAGTGGATTGTTGGATCATATGGTAGTTTTATTTTAATTTTTAGGAAGGTTCCTAATTACAGCACTATTCATAAAAGCCAAGATATGGAACCAACCTAACTATCCATCAGTCAATGAATGGACAGAGAAAATGTGCTATATGTTCACAGTGGAATACTATTCAGCCATAAAAAAGAATAAAATCCTCTCATTTGCAGCAACATGCAACATGGATAAGCCTAATACAGCAAGTATTGCAGTTTCTGAAGTTCCTCTTGTTAGTGATTTTTAGTTTTATTCCATTGTGGTCAGAAAGGATAATTGATATGATTTTGATTTTTAAAATTTGTTCAGACTTGTTTGCTCCCTTTAGGTGTATTAATAATTGCTTTATATATTTAGTTGTTTCAATGTTGTGTGCATATATATTTATAACTGTTAACATCTTTCTGCTGTATTGATCATTTTATATGGCCTTTTATATAATGGCCTTCTTTTTCCCTTTTTACAGTTTTTGGCTTAAAATACTACATATTTTTTATTAGTACAGCTACATTTTTGTTTCCATTTGCATAGAATACCTTTTTCCACCCCTTTTCTTTGAGTCTGTGTATTCTTACAATTGAAAGGAGTCTGTTGTAGGCAGCATATGGTTGGATCTTGTTTTAATCCATTCAACCACTCTATGTCAGCAGAATACATTTTTGAATTAATGAAGCAATAGAAGAAATAACAAGCCAGATTATTATGGCTATATACAAAATTTAAAACTTATAATTAAAAACAATATAACAGAATGAAAAAGAAAGCACTAGAATGGAGGAATATTTGAGAGAGTTAAAAGTTTAATATTATAGGATATGAGGACATATTTCGAAGATTACTATGTAAAGGGAACTTGGTATGTAAACAGTAGTTCACACCATAGGAAACAAAATAACAAAACTGTTGAATTACTTAATTATGATTATTTAAAAATATAATCTTAATTCTGTGATATAAATATCTAGTAACTGAACAAAAAAATGAGTTTAAAATTCTGGTAAGGCTGGTGAGAAATAAATATATTGCTTTAAATTTACTTACTTAACTAATATTTGGCCATTTGTAACAGGAGCTATTAAAATGACTATTTTTTTATCCAGTAATCTTACCCTAAAAAATTTACCTTAGAGAAAGAATTGAAAAGAATAAGAACCTTGCCCAGGCATGGTGGCTCATGCCTGTAATCCCAGCACTTTGGGAGGCTGAGGCAGTGCATTGCCTGAGTTCAGGAGTTTGAGACCAGCCTGGGCAACATGGCAAAACCCCGTCTCTACCAAAAAAATACAAAAAAATTAGCTGGGTGTAGTGATGTGTGCCGGTGGTTCCAGCTACTTGGAAAGCTGAAGTGAGAGAATCGTTTGAGGCTGGGAGGTGAAAGTTGCAGTGAGCTGAGATCACGCCACTGCACTCCAACATGGGTGACAGAATGAGACCCCATCTCAAAACAAAAACAAAACAAAAAAGGAATAAAAACTTCATGTATAGGGCTTTTAAAACACATTATTTATATAGCAAAAACAATAAATAGATTAAAAAAGCTTTGAAACCAGCCTAAATACTCAAAGTATTTGATGGACTATAATACAAATATTAAGTTACAAATATACAAATTAGATAAAATCATGGAAACCTACTTGTTAATAATATTGAATAAAATAACAGAATGCAAGATTAATGTATGCACTACTTATTAATTTGTGAAGTTTACCTATGAAGATTGTACAATTCCATAGTGACACAGTCTTTTTTTTTTTTTTTTTTTGTGACGGAGTCTCCCTCTGTTGCCAGGCTGGAGTGCAGTGGAATGATCTTGCCTCACTGTAACCTGCGACTCCCTGGTTCAAGCGATTCTCCTGCCCTAGCCTCCTGAGTAGCTGGGATTACAGACATGTGCCACCATACCCAGCTAATTGTTGTATTTTTTAGTAGAGACAGGGTTTCACCATGTTGGCCAGATGGTCTCGATCTCCTGACCTAAGGTGATCTGCCCACTTCAGCCTCCCAAAGTGCTGGGATTACAGGCGTGAGCCACCGTGCCTGGCACAGTCATTGTTTTATTATAAAATAATAGGTAAATTTAAAGTTATTGAAATTTAGAGGGTTTTTAAAATACATATGAAGGAAAAATCATGTCTCCAGTTGGACATTTATGTCTTCCAACAATCAACAGATGTTCAAAAACCGCTGGCGGTTGACCTGTTGTGCTTTTATTTACAGTGCTTGTTTCAGGTTCTGGTAAACATTCCTCAGAGTCCAAAAGTGGGGAAGCCTAGCATTGCAGCCACTCCTGTCAGCACCCAGCACGGATCTATTCTACAGCTGAACAACACCTTGGAAGAGAATGAAGTTTGTAGGTTTGTGCCTGCTATGATGTGATCTAAATGAAGTCTGCATTTTCTGTTTTTCTATTTTGGTTTTAGCTTTTTCTGTCTTTTTTTTTTGAGACAGAATCTCACACTGTTGCCCAGGCTGGAGTGCAGTGACGTGATCTCGGCTCACTGCAACCTCTGCCTCCTGGGTTCAAGCAATTCTCCTGCCTCGGCCTCCCGAGTAGCTGGGTCTACAGGTGCGTGCCACCACACCCAGCTAATTTTTTGTGTTTTTACTAGAGACGGGATTTCACTGTGTTAGCCAGGATGGTCTCAATCTCCTGACCTCATGATTTACCTGCCTCGGCCTCCCAAAGTGCTGGGATAACGGGCATGAGCCACCATGCCCGGCCAGCTTTTTTTTCTCTTTACAGTATTTTTCTCTATCTTTTCTGGTCTGTACCCAGGAACATGTATTATTCTGCCTTCATGACCTTAGCAAAATCCAACTTCTTATTTCCTAATCTAACCATTTGTCTTAATTTTACCTAATGTTTGTAGGTTGGAATACAAATTTGGAGAATTTGGAAACTATTCTCTCTTGGTAAAGTACATCCATAATGGAGTTAGTGAAATTGCCTGTGACCTGGCTGTGAACGAGGATCCAGTTGACAGTAACCTTCGTGCGTATATGTTCTCTGCTGATTTTCAGATTTGCATTTTCAGAGGTTTCAGTTTTTGAGTACTGTTTGTAAAGCAGAGCAGTCTGTAACACTTTCTGTAATTGAAAACCTAAATCTTAGGTCATTGATGAGCACCCCACCAGCAAAAAATTTCACATAAATTGTAGGTTATCCTACAATTTATAATATGGTACAATTTATAAATATGGTATATTTATAATATGTTTATTATTTGTATATAATAATAAAATTATGTGACATTAAAAAATTATATATTGGCCTGGCATGGTGGCTCATGCTTGTAATCCCAGCACTTTGGGAGGCCAAGGCAGGCAGATCACTTGAGTTCACAAGTTTGAGACAAGCCTGGGTGACATGGTGAAACCTGTCTCTACAAAAAATACAAAAATTAGCCAGGCCTGGTGGTGCATGCCTGTACTCCCAACTAGTCGGGAGGCTGAGGTGGGAGGATGGCTTGAACCTGAGAGGCAGAAGTTACACTGAGCCAAGATTGTACCACTGAACTCCAGCATGGGTGATAAAGCCAGACCTTGTCTCAAAAAAATATTATATGTCAATATATTCTCATAGTTTTAAATTTAATTATGAAGCATTAATAAGCCAAAAAAGTTAATGTAGTGGAAAGAAACTAGAAATAGGGTAAATGGCTGTCAAATATCTCTCCTTGTAAGAGGAAGGGTATCGTATTTCCTGTATGTCTTCCGCTGACAGTCCAGGGGTCCTCTTAGATAAAGGAGGGATCATTCATTGTCCAATAACCCCAAGGAAGAAAATCTGCCATTGTGAGTTTCCCATTAGGTAACAGTGTGTGTGCTGCCTTTCAAAAGGCAGTAACCAATCCCTGCGGCATGAACAAGTATTATTCACAGGGAAGCTATTAAAGACTGTGAGGTTATATCAAAAGAATGCAGGATCCAGTATGAAAGGGCCAATGTAGGAGGACAATTTAAGCATTAAGGAGAATAATATATGTAATTGAAGAAAAATAATGAATGTGTAAAAACCATGAGGTAATATGAAACTAAAATGAGCAAGGCCTGCCTTCCCAAACAAAAACACAAACAATGCTTTGTCTTTGTAGGTAACCAGGGCACCTGATGTTAACTAGGGTGATCTAAAGTTGTTAGCTGAAAGGAGAGATTTAAGCATTTATTTTGCCCGTTTTAACTGTAATTCAGGGTAACCAAATAGTCCCCGTTGAGGGAAAATTCTGTGGAGAAGAATTTCAGGTAATAAATACAGCAAAAGGGCAGGATATGTTGCAGCCCCTAATGAAGTAAGTGATTCAGGGTTATACCATATGAGTAGACAAAACCATGAGGTGAAGGGGAATTTTTACCAGCTGAACACATCCACCAGTCAATGGTCAACCACAGTAGGTGCACTTTCAGTGTTAGCCAGGAAGTTATTGTTAATTTCATGTGACATTGTGGTTATATAACAAAATATCCATTTCAAAGATACTTTTAGTTTTGAAATAGTTTTAGATTTGTAGAAGTGTTGCAAAAAGAGTTCCCAAATATCCTTCACCTAGCTTCTCCTAAACCCTAAACTGTAAAATTGTAGTATAGTTACCCCACATACAAGTACCAAAACCAGGAACTTAACATTGTTCTTAACATTGAACTTACATTGATACAGTACTGATCCACAGGGTTATTTAAATTTCTCGAAATGTTCCTTTTAGTATTCTTCTGCAGTGCTGGCTTTGATGTAGGATCCCACACTGCATTTAGCTGTCAGATCTCCTTCGTCTCCTCCAGTCTAGGACACTTCTTCAGTCTTTCTTTGTCTTTCATGACCTTGACGGTTTGAAGGGTAATGTCTGGTTATTTTGTCGACTGTCCTTGATTTGGATTTGCTTGATATTTGGTGTTCTCATGAACAGGTGGAGGTTTTACATTTTTTAGTAGAATACAACAGAGGCAAGGCTAGGTCCTTCTCAGTGCCTTGTGTCAGGAGGTGCACGATCCCGGGCTGTCTTTATAAGGGCTTTAGAGTCACATCCTGAAGTATATAAGAATGAAATAACATGATATGTTGGATTCTTAAAGAAATAGTTTAGCCAGAAAAAGCAAGATGTGGGGTGGGTAGGTAGTTATAGATGAAGCAACAAGGACAATATCTCGATAATTCTAGGATCTGGGTAATGGGTTATATACAGGTTGATGGTACCATTCTCCATGCTTTTATTTATGTTTGATATTTTTTATAATGACAGTTGTGACTCCCTTCAGGATGAGCATTCTCAATTATTTGTAGGAAATTCAGCATGAGAATATAGTCTTCCCCTCATTGGTTTTCATTTATAGATGAAATGTAATGACGTGATGTCTTTGATGTTCGTGATGACATCTTTGAGGTGTGTTTTCTTTCCTTTTTCTAGCTGTGACCATTGCATTCCTTATTGGTCTCGCTGTCGTCATTGTGATGTCCTTTCTGAGGCTCTTGTTGAGGTAAGATGTTCCGGGAGGACACTGCTGGGAAGGCAGAGAATAGAAACAACACATTCAGAACAGGCAGCTGTGACCCTCAAGTGATCATCATTCTTTGATGATATGAACATTTCTGTGTCCCCCATGTCCATCCAGTGCTAGGCTTCAGGGACTTATGTAGACTAAGACGTGGTCTCTGACTTTAGGGAAGTGAAAACAAAGGTTCTTGTGGATTTTTGCCTTCCATCCTCCCACATGGCTGATTAGGAAGAAAATGCTTAAGAAATCATTATTTCCTAAAGCATCCTGCTTTTCAGCGACCAGAAGTGGCTTGTGACAATTTTAGGAAGAGGTTGCTGCATTGGATACGAATCCCGTTGCTGGCCCTGAGCCCTGAGGTTGCACCTTCTAGTCCAGCTGCCCAACCTCTGCCAGCACAGGCATCTGGTGGCACAGATGGGTGCCTGGTGGCTGTTCCTCAAGACCTCAGCATGAACTCCCTGTACCTTGGTTAGTTTGTTAGCCAACATGGAGAAGGGACTGGTTCTACTCTGTGTGGTGAACAGGTGTTTCTGGTAAGAATGAATTAGTGGACTAGAAAAAGGAAGTAAAATAGATCCAGGCCCAGTTTAGTCAACTTTCAAAGGAAAGATTTTTCATGTTTTAAAAAGAATAAAGTGAATTTTCTCATGCTTATCTTGTTGGGGTCTCAAGAAGGACCACAAGGTTTTATTGGTGAGCAGTATCCAGATTGGAAGAATGAAAACCTAACCTCTAAGTCGGCTAGCAGGGAAAACCCTGGAGCTTTGGGGGAATTTCTGCACTGTGATACTCTAGCTTTGTACATCTTAGAAATAGTTTAATTCCATGTATGAGGACTTTGACTATGTATAGGGTAAAAGAACCACTTGTTGCCTAGAAGCAGTGTGTAACCTATTTTTTAGGAATAGAGGAAGATTCTAGCTGGGGAGTTTCATTTCTTTGAGTTAAGGTATTATCAATCTTTGATAAAATGCAAATGTTATTTCAATATATCAGGATGCTTTTCACATGAATGGATCTATTATGGATTTTTTGTTTTTGAGACAGAGTCTCACTCTTGTCACCCAGGCTGGAGTGCAATGGTGCCATTATGGCTCACCGCAGCCTCAAATTCCTAGGCTCAGGTGATTCTCCCACCATAGACTCGTAAATAGCTGGGACTACAGGCATGCATCACTATGCCCAGCTAACGGGTTTTTTTTTTTTTTTTTGGCATATTTAGTGGAGATGGGGTCTTGCTATGTTGCCCAGCTGGTCTTGAACTCCTGGACTCAAGTGTTCCATCTGCCTTGGCCTCCCAGAGTACAGGGATTACAGGCATGAGTCACCATAACCAGTCATATTACATGACTTTTTAAAGTAATTGATAGCTAGACTGGGTACGGTGGCTTATGGCTGTAATCTCAGCACTTTGAGAGGCCAAAGCAGGCGGATCACTTGAGGTCAGGAGTTTGAGAAAAGCCTGGTCAACATGATAAAACCCTGTCTGTACTAAAAATACAAAAAGTAGCTAGGTGTGATGGCAGGTGCCTGTAGTCCCAGCTACTTGGTAGGCTGGGGCATGAAAATTGCTTGAACCTGGGTGATGGAGGTTGCAGTGATCTGAGATCACGCCACTGCACTCCAGCCAGGGAGTCTCCAAAAAAAAAAAAAAAAAAAAAGGCTGATAGCTGAGATCAAGCATTTTCAAAGGGAAGAAATTCCACCTTGCCCCACGTGGAACTGAAACTACTTTTTGCACATGATTCTGCCCTTCCAGCCTGTGGGCAGAATGCTGTTCTTGGCAAAGCAAGAGTCCCTTATTCCTCACCCCCTTGCTTTCCAATATACCCAGGGAGGTTTAGATGACTGTGAGCCAAAAAACAACCAGAAAAAGTTGAGAGAATAAAGAGCCTCTCTCCTTTCCACTTGAGCAACAGGCATGAACAAGAAAATTAAGTATTTTTGTTTTATTTTTAAAAATCTTAACTTCTTTTCATTCTTCCTTAGATGTGTCTGTTTTAACATTTTGCATGTGATGGTGATGTTATCCATGCTGAATAAACTAGAAATGAGAGTTGAGTTGTGAGGGAAAAGGAGAAATTGCAAATGTATGCCTTGGGCATATGGATCATGTTTGGATACTGAACTGAACCACTAAACTGTAAAAAAAAGTTATGAAACAGGGAAACAGAACTGGCTATGTGACAATTTTAAGGAATTACTGCTATCATTTTAAAATGTGACAAGGGTATTGTGATTATGTTTAGAAATAAAAATAGTCCATATCTATTAGAGATACATACTAAAGTGTTTATGCATGAAATGATATGATGCCTAGGATTTTCTACAAAACATTCCAAGTCAGGAATGAGGGATGGTGAGTGAGAGGACAGATGAAATAAGATTGGCTTCAACGTTTGTTGAAGCCAGATGATGGAGGTCCATTATTCAGGCAGACCCTGTGCTACTGTGCCTTGCTTTATTGCACTTAACGGATATTGCATGTTTTACAAATTGAAGGTTCGTGGCAATCTTGCATCCAGCAATTCTTTTTTGTTTTTTCGAGACATGGTCTCATTCTGTCTCCCAAGTTGGAGGGCAGTGGTGCCATCACAGCTCACTGCAGCCTTGACCTCCCCCACTGCAGCCTTTTGATTTAAAGTGAGAGGCATGTGGCCAGGCGGGGTGGCTCATGCCTGTAATTTCAGCACTTTGGGAGGCTGAGGCGGCCGGATTGCTTGAGCTCAGGAGTTCGAGACCAGCCTGGCCAACATGGTGAAACGCCATCTCTACTAAAAATAGAAAAATTAGCTGGGTGTGGTGGTGCACACCTGTAATCCCAGGTACTCGGGAGGCTGAGGCAGGAGAATCGCTTGAACCTGGGAACCGGAGGTTGCAGTGAGCTGAGATTGCTCCACTGCACTCCAGCTTAGGCAGAGGAGCTAGACTCTGCCTTAAAAAAAAAAAAAAAAAAAAGTGAAACAACCTTACTGCTGCTGATGTGGAGAAGCTTTGGGTAGTCTGGATAGAGGATCAAACCATTCCCTTAAACCAGAGCGTAATTCAGAGCAAGGTCCTAGCTCTCTTCAGTTCTATGAAGACTGAGAGAGGTGAGGAATCTGCAGAAGAAAGGTTGGAAGCCGGCAGAGGATGGTTCTGGAGATTTAAGGAAAGACGCCATCTCTATAACCTAAAAATGCAAGGTGAAGTGGCAAGTGCTGAGGGAGAAGCTGCAGCAAGTTCTCCAGAAGATCCAGCTAAGATCGTTGATGACCTGGCTACACTAACAACACAGTTTCAGTACAGATGAAACAGCCTTCTAATGGAAGAAGATGTCATCTAGGACTTTTTTTTTTGAGACAGAGTCTTGCTCTGTTGCCAGGCGCCAGGCTGGAGTGCAGTGGTGTGATCTCGGCTCACTGCAACCTCTGTCTCCTGGGTTCAAGCAATTCTCCTGCCTCAGTCTCCCAAATAGCTGGGACTACAGGCGCGTGCCATCACACCCAGCTAATTTTTGTATTTTTTTAGTAGAGACGGGGTTTCACCATGTTGGCCAGGGTGGTCTCAATCTCTTGACCTCGTGATCCGCCTGCCTTGGCCTCCCAAAGTGCTGGGATTAGAGGCATGAGCCACCGCGCCTGGCTCATCTAGGACTTTTAATAGCCAAGAAGGATAATTCAAAGCTTCATAGCACAGGCTGACTCTCCTGTTAGGAGTTAATGCAACTGGTGACTTTAAGTTGAAACCAATGTTCATTTTCCATTCTGGAAGTCTTAGGGCCCTTGAGAATTATGCTAAATCTCCTTTGCCTGTGCTTAATAATCAGAACAATGAAGCCTGATGACAGCACATCTGTTAGAGCATCTCTTACTATTTTAAGCCCACTGTCAAGACGTACTGTTCAGAAAAAAAGATTTCTTTCAAAATATTATTGATCATTGACAATGCACCAAGTCACCTAAGAGCTCTGATGGAAATGTACAAGCAGATGAATGTTGTTTTCATGCCTACTAACACAATATCCACTCTGCAGCCCATGGATCCAGGAGTAATTTTGATTTTCAAGTCTTACTATTTAAAAAATACATCTTATGAAGCTGTATAGCTGCTGTAGATAGTGATTCCTCCAATGAATCCGGACGAAGTCCATTGAAAACCTTCTGGAAAGGATTCATCATTGTAGAAGCCATTAAGAAATTTGTGGTTCATGGGAGGAAGTGAAAATATCAACATTAACAGGAGTTTGGAGGAAGTTGATTCTAGCCCTCAAGGATGACTCGGGGGTTTAAGACTTCAGTGGAGGAAATAACTGCTGCTGTGGTAGAAATAGCAAGAAAACTAGAAGTGAAGGCTGAAGATGTGACTGAACTGCTAACAGTACTTGATCAGACGAGGAGTTGCTCCTTACAGATGAGCAAAGAAAGTGGTTTCCCAAGATGGAATCTGCTCCTGGTAATGACCTTGTGAACACTGTTGAGATGACAACAAAGGGTTTAGAATATCACATAAACTTAGTTGACAGAGCGGAGGCAAGGTTTGAGAGGATTGACTCTAACTTTGAAAGAAGGTCTAACTGTGGGTAAAATGCTATCAAAGAGCATGGCATGCTACAGAGAAATCTTCTGTGAAAGGAGAAGTCAATGTGGCAAACTGTATTGTCTTGATTTTAGAAATTGCCACAGCCACTTCAGCCTTCAGCGGCCACCACCGTGACCCCTCAGCGGCCATCAACACGGAGGCCAGATCCTCCACCAGCGAAAAGATGAGGACTTGCTGAGGCTTAAATAATCATTAACTTTTTGTTAGCAATACATTTTTAAATTAAAGTATGTAAACTGTCTTTTTGTGCGTAATCCTATAGTACACAATAAACTATAGTATAGTGTAATATATAACATATATATACTAGGTCACCAAAAATTTATGTGAGTCACTGTATTGTGATACTGTGATATTGGCCTTATTGTGGTGGTCTGGGACCAAGCCTGTGGTATCTTGAGGTATGCCTGTACTAGTTTCTCTGCTTCTGTATGTGCTTGCAACTGTTCATGACCAAAAAATAAAAGGGAAAAAAATCCTATGCACTGGATAATTTGTTTATGCTAGGGTAGGATATACTTTTCAAAAGACTTTTTCCCAGGTAGAAATCTCATTTTAGAGAAAAACCAGTTAATATATTTATCTTTTGTTAGTCATGTAAATCAATTTAATGTCATCTGGATTTCTTTTTGAATTAAAGCAACCATATAAAAAAAGAACCCAGTACATTAACTGTTTGAATCACCCCAAAGTTGCTTTCAAGTTTTCCCAGTGTGCACATATGCATTTTTAATTTATTTATAGTATTTGTAGTTGAATGTAGATGTTAGGTTTTTGCTTTTTGTGTTTAATTGTTTATTGTTTTTTCTTTTTTGAGACAGAGTCTTACTTTGTCGCCCAGGCTGGAGTCCAGTGGTGCAATCTTGGCTCACTGCAACCCTCCTCCACCTCCTGGGTTCAAGCGATTCTCCTGCCTCAGCCTCCGAGTAGCTGGGATTACAGGTGTGCACCACCACACCTGGCTAACTTTTGTATTTTTAGTAGAGACAGGGTTTCACTGTGTTGGCCAGGCTGGTCTCCAACTCCTGACCTTAAGTGATCCACCCACCTTGGCCTCCCAAAGTGCTGAGATTACAGGCATGAGCCACCGTGCCCGGCCTAATAGTTTATCTTCATCTTCATGTTTCTTTGTATGGATAGAGCCCAGATTCTTTAATTTTCTTGGCTGTATCACATCCTATCACACAGCTGTCATATTCTGTTTAGTCTTCCCTGTTTTGAGTTAATTTGGTTGTTTCTAAATTTTTGCTATTTGAATTGTAATAGCATTATTGGTGAGAATCCCAGCCACGGGGAACAATGATCTCATTTACCTTCTCAAGTATTTAATGAAAGCTCTGTCATCATTCCTATTTTATTGATGAGGAAACTCTGCTGTCAGGGTTGAGCATTTATAAGTAGAGCTGCTGAAAATTGTGATTTCTATTTGTATATCATTAAAAAAAATTTAGAATGTTTAATTAATATAGAATATGGGCCTTAATTTTATTTCAGTGTAATATCCAGTCATTCAAACAATTCTGCCAATGAAGATAAATTAATTGAGCCTTTTATTTATTTTCAGTTTGGATGACTTTAATAATTGGATTTCTAAGGCCATAAGTTCTCGAGAAACTGATCGCCTCATCAATTCTGTAAGTTATGAGATGCATAGTGTGTTTCCCAGGTGGTTTTCTAAACTTGGAATTTATAGTTTCCTATTTAATCATTATTGTCCAGTTTTATATTTATATTGAGGAAGGCCAGGTTGTAGGTTCTGCATTCCTAACAGAGAGCAGCCCTCTCTTCAGCTCCTGGGAAGGGCTCCATCCCTTCTTGGTTCAGTGACGTTGGAACTCTGGGGTCCATCAGGATACACGAGGTAGAGACATTTTTCATTTTGCAGGCAGCATTGTTGAATCAATCCAGTTAAGTAGAGAGTGTTAAGGTTAAAACAAAGGAATAAGAGACATCACTATTAAATCTATAAATGCTGATGTCCTCTTCTAATGATTTAAATATGTCATTAAATTTGTGTTAATAAATTCAGGCTCATTTATGGGGATGTTGGCTTCTGTGCTTGTGCTAAGTGCACTTATGGACTAATTTATTTGGTGTCATTTATCAACATGGCCACTGGCAAACTCAGTAATAGGCAGGAAAAGCTGATAAAGTAGAAAGCCAAACCTCTAGATGGGATCTTTACAAAAGCAAATCCAAGTATTGTTTAGAAAAACTTGTTTATTTTTTGAGACAGGATGTTACTCTATTGCCCAGGCTGGAGTGCAGTGGCGTGGTCTGGCTCACTGGAGCCTCAACCTCCTGGGCTCAGGTGATCTTCCCACCTCAGCCTCCCAAGTCACTGGGACTGCAGGTGTGTGCCACCACAACTGGCTAATTTTTGTATTTTTTGTAGAGACAGGGTTTCACTATGTTTCTTAGGCTGGTCTCAAACTCTTAGGCTCAAGAGCTTTGCCTGCTTCGGCTTCCAAAAGTGCTGAGATCACAGGTGTTGAGCCACCACACCTGCAGAAAAACTATTTTTAACTTTCTACTCTATTACTTTCTTTCCTAAATAAATCAAAAAATGAAATTTACTCCTTAGCATTATGAGTTGTCTTCTTTCTCCCTTTTTTTCTGAAGGAGCTGGGATCTCCCAGCAGGACAGACCCTCTCGATGGTGATGTCCAGCCATCAGTGTGGCGTCCGTCTGCCCCGCCGCTCCGCCTCCGCAGTGTGGACACCTTCAGGGGGTATGTGGGGCTCCCTGTAGCACAGTGGATGCAGATAGTCGCAAGACTACATAATTACACATAAACACACTTTTAGCTTTTAAGGACTTTTACATGTCTTTTACTTTCTAGGCTAGGAAGGATTTCTTGGATGTAAAAGTAAAGTCAGCAACCTCTCTAATCTGGAAGACCATCATGATCCTCAGTGTCTATATTGACTGAGGAGAAGTGGATGAGGCCAGAGCCAGTGTCCACTTGGATGTGCAGTCTGCTGAGTGAAGGGCATTTTCATTTGGGCAGGTGGCTGTTACTTGGGGCTGCAGACTATACCTCATGTCCAGCCAGTAGCTTGACAACTCAGAAGATGCACTAGTCTCGTGAGGAAACAGCAGCATGTGGCAGAGGGAGGGCTGATTCTGCTCTGCTAGCAGAATGACTCGAGTACCCACAGTACCCAAAGCGACCCTCATACCCATAGCCTTGGTGGAAGAACAAAGGCCAGGACTGAAATCCAAAAATTAAAAACTGTATAGCTAAGAATGAATACACAGGTATCAGCTCTTTTATTTCTATTGAAGCCTTCTGAATTCTAGTGACAACCGTATAACTTTGCCGTAGCCTCATCGAGCCTTGAGTACCCTGGCAGGTAGATTGGAAGCATGTAGTAAGAACGATATAATCATAATGAAACTTGCTAACAATTTTGGAGTTCTCACAATGTGCCAGTCACTGTTCTAACTCGTCTTAATTTATTTAATCTCTTAGTAATCCTATATCTATTTTTAATGTGCCTGATTCACATTAAAAGTAAAAGAAATTATGCTGCTGAGTGAAATAACTTGCCCAAGGTCACTTAGGTAGCAAATCGGAAAGCCAGGGTTTGATTGCAGGCGTTTGAGTTACAGAGTCTCCTAAATTACCCTGTTGACATCCGAGGTCAGCACCCTCAGCATTCTGCACAGTTAGCCTCAAACAGTAGCACATCCAGAATCTATTATTCTACCTTTCAGTTACCATTGCTATTTTTGGAGATAAGATGGTCACAGAAAGACGAAACTAACATTTATTAAGTGCCTAAAATGTGCCGGGCACTGGTTAGCCACTGTAGAATACATCATTCTCCTTAATTGGTACATGTGGTTAGGGCATTTTCTCTCTTTTACAGGTGAGTTTACTGATGAGAACCTTGCCCAGGGTCTTATGGCTAATGACAGAAAAGGATCCAAGATTGTAATTCTGAGCTCGCTGACTCAGCTGGCTGTGTGCCTTCTACTAGAGTTCTTTAACCTGAGATGTCTAAATAATTAACACAAAACTGAGTTATCAGAAATATTTTGCTATGTTTTTAAGTTATATAGTTTAAGAGTACAGTATAAACATTGGTTAAGACGTCATGTTGGCAGCATTGGCAATGAAGAACTTTAGTGCATGGTCTTAATAGCACTGATTAGAAAATAATTTCTTCTTGGCCTTGATGTCTCGTCTGTGTAGTAAACTACTCAGTAGAACCGCATTGTTGCATGACTCTACCTTGTGAGTATGAATGTGTCTTCATTTCAGCCCTTCCTTTTCACATGGCAAACCCTGAAAGGCTTCTCTTTGTTGGCTTCTTCTAGGATTGCTCTCATACTCATGGTCTTTGTCAATTATGGAGGAGGAAAATATTGGTATTTCAAACACGCGAGTTGGAATGGTAAGATATTTCCTAAAAGTAATGTTGCTTATATACATCCTTGCTGGAAAATCACTGAGCATTCTCCCCAGAAACTCCAGAAATGAGTCTGAGCAGCCTCCTCTGAGCCACTGAACTCCTGCCCTCTAGGGTGACCTGTAGATGATTCTGCGAGCCCTTTACTTTTGTTCCTCCGTTTGTGTGCTGTGTATCTGTAAAGCTTCATTGTAATAACAGACTCAAAGTTTCTGCTGTGTGACTGAGGGACTCTGCAGAATATGTTATGGATTTGGTTGTAAATGATCATGGTCACGTTCTAGATATGCCTTTTATTATAGCCACCATGCTCTTGGGGGCTGCATCTTCTAGGACTTATGGTCCTTTTTGAGATGGCATTGAACTTGGATTGGTCTGAGTGGTGGTGAATAATAGCCGTAGGTCTGGCTTGGTAGTTGTTTTAAGAATGGATTAGTGCTTCTTAAATGTAACAAACTTGTCTACATAGTTCAGCTCTCCTGTGTCTAGTTATGTTCATAGGAATTGTCCCAGCCAGGCCCAGTGCTCTTTTGTAGTCTCAAGGAAGAGTTTGTAAGTTTACTTTCTTTTTTTTAAGGCAGAGACTTACTCTGTAGCCCAGGCTAGATTGCAGTGGTGTGGTAACGGCTGACCACAGCCTTGAGTTCTGGGCTTAAGCAATTCTCCCACCTCAGCCTCCAGAGTAGCTGGGACTACAGGTGTGCGCCACCATCCCTGGCTAGTTTTTTAAAACAATTTTTAGTAGAGATTGTATCTTACTCTGTCACCCCGGCTGATCTCAAACTCCTGGACTCAAGCGATCCTCCCACCTCAGCCTCCCAAAGTGCTGGGATTATAGGTGTGAGCCATACCACATCTGGCCTATGAGTTTCCTTTTTTTTTTTTTTTTGAGACAGAGTTTCACTCTTGTCTCCCAGGCTGTAGTGCAGTGGCATGATCTTGGCTCACTGCAACCTCTGCCTCCCAGGTTCAAGCGATTCTCCTGCCTCAGCCTCCTGAGTAGCTGGGGTTACAAGTGCCCGCCACCACACCCAGCTAATTTTTGTGTTTTTAGTAGAGACAGGGCTTCACCATGTTGGCCAGGCTGGTCTCAAACTCCTGACTTCAGGTGATCTTCCTGGCTTGGCCCCTCAAAGTGTTGGGATTACAGGCATGAGCCACCATGCCCGGCCCTGAGTTTACTTTCTATACCAGTGTGTAATGAAATCCATGCTAGATTTAGAATATACTTGCATTCTAGAGTCCTTTTGCTTATGCTTTGTACTTGTTCTGCAGGGCTGACGGTGGCTGACCTCGTGTTCCCATGGTGAGTTGGCGGTCTGCCCTCTTCTCTTCCACGGGTTGACTCCAATCTGCTGTTTTTCAGATGATGCTGGAGGCTCTCTCTGAGCTGGGCCTGTATTGTAGTTAGGAAGGCCTTCCAAAAGTCCTCTTACTGACTAGTTCTCATACTTGACACAGTGCCTACAAGTGTGTGTATAAAAGAGTGATTCTGTAGGGAATATTTTCTTAATGTAGATATGATATCCCAGATCCTGAAATCTTATAGGAAATTATAAATTCTGAACACATAGTTCAGTTCCATTAATCCTGAAAATAATTATAAAATCATATTTCCTAAAGAAATACAGTATATTGGTATCAGTGAATGCTGATAGATATATAGGTGGACAATGATAGTCACAAACTAAAATTTAAAATAATAGTTGAGTAATTCAGTTCTGTCTCTGATAATTCGTGGCTTCTTATTCTTGTGAAGGGACATTATCTATGTGATGTGAAATTTGTATCTTTACTGTGATGCATTGAGTGACATTGATCCCTCATTATTAGGTAGTACCAGCCTTATTATTATTTTTTACTTCAGATTTTAAATTTTTATGGGTACATAGTAGGTATATATATTATAGGATACATGAGATATTTTGATGCAGGCATACCATGCATAATAATCACATCAGGGTAAATGGGGTATCTGTCGCCTCAGGCATTTACCATTTTGTGTTATAAACAATCCAATTATACTTTTTTAGTTATTTTAAGTGTGCAGTAAATTATTGTTGACTGTAGTGACCCTGTTGTGCTATCAAATACTTGATCTTATTCATTCCATCCAGCTATATTTTTGTACTCACTAACCATCCCTCTTCCTCTCTTCCCTACTACCCTTCATTTCTGGTATCCATCCTTCTATTCTCTATCGCCCTGAGTTCAGTTGTTTTAATTCTTAGCTCCCAAATAAGTGGAACATGTGAAGTTTGTCTTCACATGGCTTATTTCACTTAACATAGTGTCCCAGTTTCATCCATGTTGTTGCAAATGACAGGATCTCATTCTTTTTTACGGCTGAATAGTACTCCATTGTGTATATGCACGACATTTTCTAAGTGTCTGCTGATGGATGTTTAGTTTGCTTCCAGATCTTGGCTGTTGTGAATAGTGCTGCAATAAAGATGGGAGTATCTCTTCAATGTACTGATTTCCTTTCTTTTGCATCTATGCCCAGCAGTGGGATTGCTGGATCATATGGTACCTCTATTGTTAGTTTTTGTGGAACCTCTAACCTATTGTCCATGATTGTTGCACTAATTTCCATTCCCAACAGCAGTGTACAGTGGTTCCCTTTTCCCTACATCCTCACCAGCATTTGTTGTTGCCTGTCTTTTGGATAAAAGCCATTTTAACTGGGGTAAGATGATATCTCATTGTAGCTTGCGTTTCTCTGATGATCAGTGATGCTGAGCACCGTTTTATATTCCTGTTTGACATTTGTTTGTCTTCTTTTGAGAAATGTCTGTTCAGATCTTTTGTCTTTTTTTTATTTTTTTGAGACGAAGTCTCGCTCTGTAGCCCAGGTAGGAGTGTATTGGTGCAATCTTGGCTCACTGCAATCTCCACCTCCTAGGTTCAAGCGATTCTCTTGCCTCAGCCTCCTGGGTAGCTGGGATTACAGGTGTGTGCCTCCACACCTAGCTAATTTTTGTATCTTTACTAGAGGTGAGGTTTCACTGTGTTGGCCAGGCTGGTCTTGAACTTCTGACCTCAGGTAATTCACCTGCCTTGGCCTCCCAAAGTGCTAGGATTACAAGTGTGAGCCAACGAGCCCAGCCTTTTTATCAATTTTTAATTGGATTATTAGATGTTTTTCTTATAGAGTTGTTTGAGCTCCTTATATGTTTTGGCTATTGATTGCTTGTCTGATGGGTAGTTTGCAAATATTTTCTCCCATTCCGTGGGTTGTCTCTTCACTTTGTTGATTGTCTCCTTTTCTGTGTGGAAGCTTTTTAATGTGACCTCATTTGTCCATTTTTGCTTTGGTTACTTGTGCTTCTGTGGAGTGTTAATCAACAAATCTTTGTCTAGTCCAGTGTCCTGGAGTGTTTCCCCAATGTTTTCTCTTAGTAGTTTCATAGTTTGAGGTCTTAAATTTAAGTCTTCAATCCATTTTGATTTGATTTTTTATATGGTGAGAGATAGGAGTCTAGGTTCATTCTTCTGCATATGAATATCCAGTTTTCCAGCATCATTTTTTTTGAAGAGACTTCTTTCTCCAATGTGTGTTCTTGGCACTTTTGTCGAAATGAGTTCACTGCAGATAACATGGATTTATCTCTGAGTTCTCTATTCTGTTCCACTATCTATGTGCCTGTTTTTATGCCACTACCATGCTGTTTTCATTTCTGTAGCTCTGTAGTATAATTTAAAGTCAGGTAATGTGATTCTTCCAGTTTTGTTCTTCTTGCTTAGGATAACTTTGGCTACTCTGGGTCTTTTAAAGTTCCATATAAATTTCAGCATTATTTTTTCTATTTCAGTGAAGAATGTATTTTCATAGGGATTGCATTGAATCTGTAGATTGCTTTAGTGTGGACATTTTAACAATATTAATTTTTCTAATTTATGAGCATGGAATTTCTTTCCATTTTTTGATGCCCTCTTCAATTTCTTTCATCAGTGGTTTATAGTTTTCATTGTAGAAATCCTTCACTTCTTTGGTTAAGTTAATTTTGAGGTACTTAATTTTATTTGTGGCTGTTGGAAATGGAATTACTTTCTTGATTTCTTTCTCAGATTTTTTGCTGTTGACATATGGAAATGCTGCTGATTTTTGTATGTTGATTTTGTGTCCTGCAACTTTACTGAATTTGTTGATCAGTTGTAATAGTTTTCTGGTAGAGTCTAGGTTTTTCCAAACGTAAGATCATGTTATCTGCAAACAAGGATACTTTGACTTCTTTCTTTCCAACTTGGATGGCCCTTATTTGTTTCTCTTTTTTGACTGCTTTAGGTAGGACTTCCAGTATCATGTTGAATAACAGTAGTGAAAGGTAGGCATCCTTGTCATATTCCAAATCTTGGAGGAAGGGCTTTCAGTTTTTCCCAGAGACACCAAGGAATGCAACAAAAGTGAACTTTCATCTCTGTGATCCCTTGCCAAGTAATTAGAAAAATCAGTGTTCTAACTTTTGTTTGTAAAAGAGATAATTTAGTTTGGTAAAAGAAAAGAAAGGAAAAATGTGTATGTCTCAGACTAAATGGAGAGAAAAAAAGTAAGCTTTCATTTTTCTTTCAGGTACAGAAGTGTGTGTAGAAATGATTCAAATGTCTGTTTGTTTTTCAAGGGCTTTGAGGGCGTGCTAGTAAATGTCTAGTTGTTTGGAGACATTATTGTGGCATCATCATCATCATTTCTTTTTAATAACGAAATGGGAGGGTTGTCCCTAGAAATTCCATTTAATATTAAAGAAATTTTCTCCTAAGGCAGGACTCAAAGATGTACTGTCAGAAACCTCCCCACCCCATGGGGCTATGTTCTCACCTCTTCCTCTACTGTTAACTCAGTATTATTTCAATAATTGGCTACTTTAAACAAAGTATGGTTGCTTCTCTTATATAGTATATTATAAAATGTTAATGATATACAGACAAAAACATTAGAAATGGCCACCTATTAATAACTGGATTATTTTTAGGTTTGTATTTATTATGGGAACTTCTATTTTTCTATCAATGACTTCTATACTGCAACGGGGATGTTCAAAATTCAGATTGCTGGGGAAGATTGCATGGAGGAGTTTCCTGTTAATCTGCATAGGAATTATCATTGTGAATCCCAATTACTGCCTTGGTCCATGTAAGTACCTTTTCCTTCTGTTATATATATTCAGGTTGAAATATGGAAACTATATGTTATAATAGGGAAAAAATGCAATTCCTCCATCTCAGGTGCCTGCAAATAGGGTAATTGTTAGGAAAGTATATACAATGGTTGTCTAACTGTGAGTATTATTATTATTACTATTGAATTTTAGACCCGGGAGGAGCCTCTGAGACTACTCAAACCCTTCTCTTGTACAAAGGAAAAGCCTGAGGCCAAGAGCGATTGAAGGTTTTCTCTGGATCATCTGAGTGTAGTGAGAGGCACTGCAGGGACCAGACCAGGCCACCTTGGTCTCCGACTTTGCCCCCTGCTCTTTTGGTTTCATCAGCTTTCAATACTGTGCAGCAGTTCATGAATCCACCTTCGCTGGCACTTGTACGGCAGCTGGGTTTCTGGAAGGAGTGATCTCTTTGTCATTAGTCTGGTGGTATGCAGGGACAGGAGAGCTGAGGGAAGACTTGTGAGCTCGCTGCTTTGAACCAGTATCAGAGTTGAGATGGCACTAGTCCTCAAGGGCCTTGCACTGTCATTTAGCAAAAGAGGACACAAATTTCTAGGCAATGGCCAAATGGATCCCTCAGGCAATACGTACTTTTATAGGCACTAACAAGAGGTGAAGGTCACTTTCAGGTGGTGTTTCACATGAAAGTGGACATGATGAATCTCCAAAAAGTGAGCCACTGCTTCCAGCAGGCTTCACTTCAGGATTTCTTACTGAGGTTTGTTCTTGCGGTGATAACAGCCGGGTAGCTAGTAGGGCAGGGAGGGTCAGTTAGTGGCTTGTGTCGGGCCTGCAATGTCATGGCAGACGTGCGAGTTGGTTGCAAATTCCTAATAGGAAAGAGCCAGAGTCAGGTGCAGTCCTGGCTTTATCCCCACACCTGAGTAAGATGCTTTGGTTCTTTTTTTTTTTTTTGAGGTGGAGTTTCGCTCTTGTCCCCCAGGCTTGAGTGCAGTGGCACGATCGCGGCTCACTGCAACTGCAACCTCTGCCTCCTGGGTTCAAGCCAGTCTCCTGCCTCAGCCTCCTGAGAAGCTGGGATTACAGGTGCCTGCCACCATGCCCAGCTAATTTTTGCATTTTTAGTAGAGATGGGGTTTCACCATGTTGGCCAGGCTGGTCTCGAACTCCTGATCTCAGGTGATCTGCCTGCCTCGGCCTCCCAAAGTGCTGGGATTACAGGCATGAACCACCACGCTCGGCTGACGCTTTGGTTCTTTTCCCAGTCTCCCACCTGGCCAGCTTCCTGTTTTGAGTTTGAGTCATGTCCCTGACCCTCCCTCTGTTAAGAGGGATTGGCCTGTTTTTGGAAGCTGGGCTGAGCCCATGTCTCTTGACCATATGTATTTCCATGTCCAAGAGCTTAAAAAAGACTTACTTAGATGCAATATAGGTATGTCTTCCGCTTTAGGAAACAAATAATGTTGTCCTGGGATGAGATGAGAGGTCTTGGCTAACACTTGGCTTAACTGTGTCTTCTGCAGTGTCCTGGGACAAGGTGCGCATTCCTGGTGTGCTGCAGCGCTTGGGAGTTACTTACTTTGTGGTTGCTGTGTTGGAGCTCCTCTTTGCTAAACCCGTGCCTGAACATTGTGCTTCGGTGAGAAACCATGTTTTAATTAAAAAAAAAACTATTTTAAATTAAAAATATGTATTGTATAGTGACACAGTGTCACTATGTTTTCCAGGCTAGTCTCTTAATTCCTAGCTTTAAGTGATCCTCCCACCTTTGGCCACCCAAAGGGTGGGGATTACATGGGAGCCACCATGCCTGGCCAGAAACTATGTTCTTTTTGTTGTCGTTGTTGTTGTTGATACAGGGTCTTGCTGTGTTGCCCAGGCTGGAGTGCAGTGGTGCAATCTCAGCTCATTGAAGCCTCAATATCCCAGGCTCAAGTGATCCTCCCTCCTCAGTCTCCTGTTTAGTTGAGACTACAGGAGCGCACCACCATGCTTGGCTAATTTTGTTCATTTTTTTGTAGAGACAAGGTCTCACCATGTTGCCCAGGCTGATTTCAAACTCCTGGACTCAGGTGATCTTCCCACCTCGGCCTCCTAAATTGCTGGGATTACAAGTGTGAACCACCATGCCCAGCCAAAACTGTTTTTTTTTTTTTTTTTTTAAAAAGGGAGAACAAAGTGGGATATGGTTTTTAGAACTTTTAAAATTTCTACATGGAATATGGTACTTCTGCTAATCGAATACATTCTGATTTCCACTTCAGTTATTTTAATTTAATCTTAATATCAATTTTTTTATTATGGTAGAATATACATGGCATGAGATCTATCCTCTTAACAAATTTGTCAGCAGGCAGTAATTATATGCATTCTTTTTTTTAGTTGATATGTAATAATTGTACATATTTATAAGGCTCGAAGTAATATTGTGATACCTGTGTTTCATACAGTATGTAATGATCAAATCAGGGTAACCAGCATATTCATTACCTCACACAGTTACTATCATTTCTTTGTGTTAGGAACATGCAAAATCCTCTCTGCTGGTTTCAAATGCATTCTTTTTAAATTTATTTTTTGGAGACAGGGTCTCGCTCTATCACCCAGGCTGGAGTGCAGGGGCATGATCTCAACTCACTGTTGCCTTGACCTCCTAGGCTCAAGCGATTCTCCCGCCTCAGCCTCCGGAGTAGCTGGGACTATAGGCGTGCACTACCATCTCCAGCTAATGTATTTATTGTAGAGACTAGGTTTCACCATGTTACCCAGGCTGGTCTTGAACTCCTGGGCTCAAGTGATCCACCTGCCTCAGCCTCCCAAAGTGCTGGGACTACAGGTGTGAGCCACCATGGCTGGCCCCATTCTTGATGGTATTAAATAATACCACCAGCATCCGGTTTGTTGGTTCAGTCTCATGGGGCATTATTGCCAATTTTTCAGTTTCCTTGTAGCATAGCATATATATGTGTAAAATTCATGTAACATTTTGCTATTTATTCAAATGCTATAAAGTTCAGTTTTGAGGATGATCCCTGGGTAGGGTGGGAGAATGACGATATTGTGCTTGGCTATTTGTATTGCTTCTTTATTGGAAGCATGTCAGAGTTTCATCGTGTTTGTGATTACTTCCTCTCTTACTATAAATTGTTGGGTGGAGTTTACCCAGCTGACAGTTACTTCTTTCCCCCACCCACCATTAGTGGCAAAAATTCTAGTGGAAATGTTTAAAATCTTCCATTTAGAGTCCTATTCAACAATCAGTTAATAAAGCTGTGTTGTTTTCTAGCTTCTTTCAAGATACGTAACTAGCAAGTTCATCACTGAATCCCACGTTCTCTGGGCGCTTCTTGTAATGTTAGTTATCTGTTTTGGGGGGCGTTTTAGTCACTGTTACTCGTTCCTCCTCTGCCCTTGTCCTCAGTGTAATGTGTCCCCTGGCTGTGGATTTCCTTAAGGTGAAGGAGAGGCGAGACATGCATGAGTGGGCACGGAGCTTGGTCAGCCATGGATATCAAAGCCGCCATTTTCAGCCCTTCTGTGAGACCTGAGGGTCCATGGAGGCACACCCAGGGTCGTCACCATACGGTGAGGGGTTCAGTGGGACACTTAAGGGCAGGTGGGCTGCACCCTTTCTTCCTTCAACCACATAGATCCAAAAGTTTGAATTTCGTTTTATTTAAAAGTTTTATTTTTAATTTTTAAATCACAGGTATATTGATGTATAAAACTTGCATGTTGAAAGTGTACAGTTCGAAGATATTTGCCGTATTCAGAGTTGTGTAGCTGTCACCAGTCTGTAATTCCAGAAGGTTTTCCTTACCCCATGAAGAACCCTGCACTCACCGCCAGTCACTCCGCATACCTCACAACTCCCCCAGCCCCAGGCAACGCCAGTCTGCTTTCTGTCTCTGTGCATGTACCTGTTCTAGCCAGTCCCTGTACATGAAGTCATATACTATGTGGCCTTTTGTGTCTGGCTGCTTCCAGTTCGTGTATTTTTCGAGACTCATCCATGTTGTTGCATGTGTCAGCACTCCATTCCAAGACTGCTGAATTAGGTTCCTTTTAGGGATACACCACATTTGCTCACCTGTTTATCACTTGGTGGACATTTGACTTGTTTCCCCTTTTTGGCTGTTGTGAACCATGCTCCTGTGTCTATTTGTATACAAGTTTTTGTGCGAACATAGGTTTTCAGTTCTCTTGGGCATAGGAATATAATTGTCTTTTGACTTCTTTTGAACAAATGTTTTGCTGTGAGATTTCATGGAGAGGGAGCATCTGGAGAACCTAACTCGTAGTCAGTAAGTTTTTGTATTACTGCCAAAAAGGCCAAGAAAAGACTCACCCAGAATTTCCCAAAGACATGTGCTCAGTCCCCTTCTATTTGCATTTAGTTCATGCGTGTTTTATTTTTCTGCCCTCAGGAGAGGAGCTGCCTTTCTCTTCGAGACATCACGTCCAGCTGGCCCCAGTGGCTGCTCATCCTGGTGCTGGAAGGCCTGTGGCTGGGCCTGACATTCCTCCTGCCAGTCCCTGGGTGCCCTACGTAAGTGAACCCTGGAGGGTCATCCCTTGTGGATGTCCTGTTTTGCCCAGTAAGAGGTTCTGGGCTCATAGCTCTCACATGTCTCAAGTCAGAGGAATTCTCTTTCCCTCTTCCTCCTTTGAGGCCTGCTTTGCATGGGGAGAGGAGATTGGCATGTGTCCAGAGTGATTTCTCTGTGGGTGGTATGAGGGTCAGTTTGAATACAATTTAGGTCTCCCGCCTGCACAGTTTGGGAGCAGTTTGTCGGTAAGCGTGCACTAGCCAGAGGGACGTTTTAGCTGGTGCATGTCTGGGGCTCTCTTAATTGGGCTGCATACGTAGCCAATATACATCATGACCCCTTCTGAGGTTTTTTTTTTTTTTTAATTCCCTGTTCCTCTGTTCACCCTTCTGAGGTCTTGTCATTTACATATGTTTTTCACCTTTCTAGTGGTTATCTTGGTCCTGGGGGCATTGGAGATTTTGGCAAGTATCCAAACTGTACTGGCGGAGCTGCAGGCTACATTGACCGCCTGCTGCTGGGAGACGATCACCTTTACCAGCACCCGTCTTCTGCTGTGAGTGAGACTCGAGTTCACTTAGAACTGGAAGCTCAGGCTTTTAGAAGTGAAGGAAAGTAGAAAGAGCCAGCCAACTTTAAACCATGTCCATTTAATACAACACACTGAGAACTGATGTTTATTTGAAAAGTCAGCTAACTTAATGACTTTAGGGTTCACTATAAGGCAGTGTGTAAACATTATGTTGAATTTTAAAGTGAGAAGGTGGAGCTGGGCACAGTGGCTCACATGTGCATTCCCAGCTACTCAGTAGGCTGAGACCCGGGAAGCTGAGGCAGGAGGATTGCTTGAGCCCAGGAGTCCGAGACCGGCTTGAACAATAGTGAGACTCGTCTCTCTAAGGAAAGAAAAAAAAAAAGAGCAAGTGAGAATGCATTGTGTAAATGATCATAGCACAGTGCTCTTCTGTATGTCAGATTTCCAGAATCTGATCAGGCAGTCCTTGCAAGGGTCAATTCTTGCTGGGGAATTAAGGAGGGATGACCGTGTAGAAGAAGTTGAGCTACACTGAACCCCAATAAAGGCCCCAGCCAATCTCAGGGGTGCCAGGGTGGTGCTGCAGAGTTGTTCTGAATTGAAGCGAGGGATTGGGCCCTTCCTACCCCTGGGTGATGTGGAAGGGCCCCAGCAAAAGGCTGACCCCTGGAGAGGCAGCTCTCTTTAGTCAAGGGCAGGTCCAGAAGAGGCACCCATCTGAGAGCTGTGGTCATGAATACTTCCAGCAGCTGGTGGAATGAAGGCTTCCATGCTGAAAGGGTGGGAGGGCTCTGGGGATGCATGACAGCACCTGCCACACTGTTCACTTTCAGAGTTCCAGTAAATTTCCAGCACAATTTCTGCAGTAACATTTATTTTATAATAAAAAAAATATTTTAAAATGTTATTTGCCTTAAAAGAAGATAGGAAGCCGTTGATGCTACAGTAGGCTTGACCAAAAAGAATAAATCTGGAAATTAGGTAGGTACTGTGCATTGCATTGGAAGCTGGTCAGGGAGGTGTCATGTCACCAGGCCTTTGACCAGTGCTGTTTACTGCCCTTGCTGCAATCACAGTGACTGCTGGACTGGGGCTTGTCCCTGGGCATCTCTGTTCTCTGCTGAGTGTCCACGTCACTCACTTTCTTAGCCAGAAGCATTCTGCCTGTAATCCCTGTAAGTCGGCAATGAATTTCTGCAGCAAAAACAGAAAACCATGGCCTACTCAGTGTACTCAGGTTTGTACTGGGTCTCGGAGCTGTTTGTGTGTGTTTTTGGGTCATTGAGTGAGCGCTGCTTTCTGCTTCTGTTTGTTAAGGTGCTTTACCACACTGAGGTGGCCTATGACCCTGAGGGTATCCTGGGCACCATCAACTCCATCCTGATGGCCTTTTTAGGAGTTCAGGTATTGGTTCATTTCATTAGGTTACTTTTTCTGACAATATATGATGTTTTATTCATCACTCATTTAAAAACCATTTCATTAAAATAATTGGAAGCATATTCTCTCCTGTGCTATTAGTCTAATACATTCTGTTGTGTTTGACAGATTGTGCAGAACCAGAGGTTACTGAAATTCTGCATGTTCAAGTAATTAGATATAATTTTTATATTCTCAAAAAAATTCTTATTTGTATGGCTTACCTTAGCATGGCAGTTTTTGGATAAAAGGCTTCCCTTGCCAAGGTGTGGCGGCTCATGCCTATAACTCCACACTTTGGGAAGCCAAGGCAGGAGGATTGATTGCTGAGTCCGGCAGTTTGAGACCAGGCTGGGCAACATAGACCCTGTCTCTACAAAAAATTAAAAATATTAGCCAGGCATGATGGCACGCACCTGTAGTCCCAGCTACTTGGGAGCTGAGGTAGGAGGATGGCTTGAGCCCAGGAGATTGAGGCTGCAGTGAGCCTTGATTGCACCACTGCACTCCTGCCTGGGCAACAGAGTGAGACCCTGACTCAAAAAAGAAAAAAAAGACTTTCCTGATGGAGTTTGCAGAGTGTGTGGGTGTTGGTAACATTGGGAAGTCACTGTGCCATTTGTCACACTTCTTTCATGTACACTTGTATTAGTCTGTGTGTTCTGACGTAACAAAATACCCAAGACTGGGTAATTCATAAAGAACAGAAACACTGCAGGTTCATTTGTCTGGTGAGGGTCTGGTCTCTGCTCCCAAAGTGGCAACTTTGATTGGGGCATATCCTTCAGAGGGGACAAATGCTGTGTCCTCACAGGGTGTCCCCACCTGCTGGAAGGTGGAAGGGCAGAGACAGGACTCAGTGCCTCAAGCCCTTTTCTAAGGCCATTCTTGAGGGTGGAACCCTCGCACTGCAGTCACCTCCTGAGGCCACACCTTCTAATACCGCCACCTTGGTGATGAGGTTTCAACGTAGGAAATTTGGAGGGGCAGACATCAAACCACAGCAACATCGTCATGCTTCAGGGTATGAGAATTTCTACCAAATTTAATACAGGTTATTCTTAGTTGATCTCACCTGCCATTTTGTTAAAGTTCTGAGTAGTTTTGATTTCAGTCCCCAGAGTCCTCCTTGTTGATGTTTGAAACTCCTGTTTGAGGGGAGCTAACCGGGAGGGAGAAGACTTTTGGAGAGCAGTGCCAGCAGAACTTTCTGTGGTGATGAAGTATTTCTTCTTCTTGCTGTCCGGTGGGACATTCCCTAGCCAGGGTCACTGCTGAGCATTTGAGATGTGGCAAGTGTGATTGAGGAACTGAATTTTAAATTTTACCTGATGTAACTTTGAATTTAGATGGTCACTTGTGGCTAGTGGGTAGTGCAGACCTGAAGCATACACAGGTAACCCTGGAATACCTTGGGGCATAGGGCACTGGCCCCTGTGCAGTGCAAAATCCACAGAAGACTTTTGACTCCCCCAAAACTTAAATGATAATAGCCTGCTGTTGACCCAAAGCCTTACCAATAACATCAACAGTTGATTTGCACATATTTGATATAAATATCATACACTATTTTTACAATAAAGTAAGCTTAAGGAAAGAAAATGGTATTAAGAAAGCCATAAGGAAGAGAAAATCTATGTCCTATTCATTAAGTGGGAGTGGATCATCATGAAGGTCTGCATCCTCATCAGTAGGAGGAGGAGGAGAAGGAGGAGGAGGAGGAGGAGGAGGAGGGGGGCGGAGAAGGAGGGAGATAGAGGAAGAGAAGGAAGGGGTGGAGGAAGCAGGGGCGGAGGAGAAGGAGGATGGTGTGGAGGAGAAGGAGGAGGGTGGAGGAGAAGGAGGAGGGTGGAGGAGGAGGAGGGGATGGTGGAGGAAGAGGAGGGTGTGGAGGAGGAGGAGGGTAGGTGGAGGAGGAAGAGGGTGTGGAGGAGGAGGGGGTGGAGGAGGAGGAGGAGGAGGAGTCAGTCTTGCTGTCTCATGGGTAGCAGAGGCGGAAGAGAATCTGAATATAAGTGGATCCACGCGGTTCAAACCTGTGTTGTTCAAGGGTCAGCTGTACATTTTGGTGATTCAATAATTTTGTATTTAGAAGTAGTATCTTTATCTGTATAGCCCTTTCTAGTTAATATTATGCTTTTCCGTATATTCATGTTATCCCTACATACACTGTCCAGGTAGATCCATGCCCCTGGCATGGTCGGTCCAGTGGGGAGGCTAGGAGAGCAGACCTGGAGCCATGCTCCCTGGGTTTGTGTCCAGCTCTACCACTTCCCAGCTGGGTGGCCTCGGGCATCTGGCTGACCCCCTCTGTGCTTCAACAGCACCTACTTCAGAAAGGCGTTTCGAGGACTGAATATTTGTGTAAAGTTCTAAACTGGCACATAAAAAACATTGATTAATATTAGCTATTACTACAAATTATTTTTAAAGCTTCTTATCCTTTGATATTTTCAAAATTTAATTCCTAATTTCAGAGGGATTGTATGCAAAGTCCATATTTCACTGTTTTTAAATGTTTCCCTGCCTCTGGTTCCACCCTGTCCCAGTCCCTCTTCTGAGTGCTGCCCAGACTGGGGCACTGAGCAGGCAGGCCGGTCTGAGGGGACCCTTGTCACCTTTGGGGAGAATTCTCCATGGGCCCTGCCTGGAAGTGAGAGCCACGGAGCCTGCCTGTGTGCCCCCTCTCCTCCTCATGCCTAGGCTTCTGCGTTCCCTGCAGGACCCGAGAGATGGCTGGCTCCTCCTCTCTGATGCCTCCTCCTCCTTCCCAGGGAGGGCCTTCCCCTCTGGTCCCACGCTCCTCCCTCAGCCTCCACTAGTCAAAGGCAGGGGTGATGTTACCCTCCTCCCTGTAATCCCAGCACCTAGTAGCACACCCAGCAAGTGAATCTGTGTGTCTCGTAGTTAAGACAGTGAATGAATATGAAATAAAAATAGCCCTTCGGCAATTCTTTTGGTCACACTGTTTTCTCCTGCAGGCAGGAAAAATACTATTGTATTACAAGGCTCGGACCAAAGACATCCTCATTCGATTCACTGCTTGGTGTTGTATTCTTGTAAGTAAGCAGCATTCCTCACTAAAATTCCTTTCCTTCTTCACATGTATAGAGGAATAAAATGTTTAGGAACACTGGGATAGCCATTGTCACCACATGGCAGCAGGCACCATTTTCTTCACTTGAATAACAGAGAGGAATACATCTTTCCACCTAAATGCACAGACTTATTTTCTTAGGAAAATGTTTTTATAAATAAGGTAGTGTTTGCCATGAGACAGCCAGGAATGCCTGAATAAATGTGAGGTATGGGCTCTGTGTGGAGGGCCGTGTCAAAGAGACTGGGCGAATCTGACCAGGTTGCAGCCATCAGCTTCCAGATTATGTGGGAAAGAGAGTTTTGCAAGGCTGACTCTCTGTGCATTTCACCCTGACCGCGGCCATGCGTCCTCTCAGGAGTCACTGTCATTTAATCAATAAGCTTACCATCTTCAACTCAGTAGAATGTGGAAGAGATTTTGGGAGAATATTTTTTAGTTCATACATTTTAAAAATATGTTTCCAGTTAGAAGAGAAAAATATGCAGCACAATTTTTAGCCCTCTCTATGTGATTAAATAACTAATATATATGGGTGTTGAAACACTAGTGTTTTTTGAGATAATAATATAAAATGTTAACATCCTTCTCTTCTCCATCATAGGGGCTCATTTCTGTTGCTCTGACGAAAGTTTCTGAAAATGAAGGCTTTATTCCAGTAAACAAAAATCTCTGGTATGTGTGGAAAAAGCCTGATGTTTTATGCTTGTTATGGATGATTGTTCATGTTGCAATTGGATGTGCTCTGCTTGAGCACTGAAACACCTCCTTTGTCCCTCCCAGGTCCCTTTCATATGTCACCACGCTCAGTTCTTTTGCCTTCTTTATCCTGCTGGTTCTGTACCCGGTTGTGGATGTGAAGGGGCTGTGGACAGGAACCCCGTTCTTTTATCCAGGTAAGTCACCAACGCCAAACAGAATTGGTGATGGTGACCAGGGGGACAGGCCCAGGAGCTCCGGAGCATCCTTGGTGCTGAGGTCTCCAGCCACTGACCTGGCAGTGGGTGTCCAAGAGCCAGGCTGAGGGAGGAAGCGGCAGGGGCCACATTGTCCCAAGTCACACCAGACGTCACTGGCCTGCTCCAAAGCAGTCCACCCTGTTTTTCACCCACATATGTTGTGGAGTCGTATAACAGTTTGTGACTCCACCTCTTTCTTCAGGCTATACCAAATTGTGGAAGAGTAGAAATGATTTGGGGCACATTATCCAGTTTCTGGTTCTTAATAATGAGGTTATGCTTGCTTTCTTAATATAAATCCACTACCTTAGAGATTGTGCATTAGAAGAAGTATCAAGAGGTGATTCCAAGGGATACATGGAATGATTTAGATGCAGTTCCACCTAAGGACTAAGACACAGACCATATCATTTCAATGCCTCATTTCAGCCCTTTGATTCTAGGAACAGTTACATTTTTTGGACCTCAGGTTTTCTGCCTAGAAAATACAAGTTATTAATAATAATTTTAGCTTTCCTTTCAGATTTAGTATTCAAGAATTACACTGCTATAAAGTGAATATTTTCTAAAAACTTTTTTTTTTTTTTTTTTTTTTTTAGACAGAATCTTGCTCTGTTGCCAAGGCTGGAGTGCAGTGATGTGATCTCGGCTCACTGCAACCTCCACCTTCTGGGTTCAAGTGATTCTTGTGGCTCAGCCTCCCAAGAAGCTGGGATTACAGGTGCATGCCACTACCCCCGGCTAATTTTGTATTTTTAGTAGAGACAGGGTTTCACCATGTTGGCCAGTCTGGTCTTGAACTCCTAGCCTTAAGTGATTCACCTACTTTGGCCTCCCAAATTGCTGGGATTACAGGCGCGAGCCACTGCACCAGGCCTTCTAATAACTTTTGATACAGTTTACACTTAAATACCTAAGATACGCATCACTTATTTTTGGCAGTAGTCAATAATGGAAATGCATGTTTTCTGTTTTTCCATTGAACTGGTTTCAAGAATTAAATAGATGATCAGATGTGACTCCTCTGAGAGAAACATGATCTTCTGTATGTCTCTCTTCTTAAGGAATGAATTCTATTCTGGTGTATGTTGGCCATGAAGTGTTTGAGAACTACTTCCCCTTTCAGTGGAAGCTGGAGGACAACCAGTCCCACAGGGAACACCTGACTCAGAACATTGCTGCCACTGCCCTCTGGGTGCTCATTGCCTACATCCTCTATAGAAAGAAGATTTTTTGGAAAATCTGATGGCTCCTGCTGACATGTGCTGCTGGAGGACTCTAGTGCGCCTGCAGGGAGGACTGAAGCAGGCTTTGTTAAAGAGAAGCATTTATTAGGAAATTGACTGGCTGTGTGTTTACAGGATATGGGGGAAGACGCTGATGTCCTCAAACTGGTTAACTGTGACACAGCTCTCCAGGACTCTGCCTGTGTCATTTGTGACTTACAGATTTGAAATGTAATTGTGTTTTCCTCCATCTGCTGTGGAAATGAATGTATTTGGAACTTCATTCCAAGGAGATCGGCTTTAACTTTCCAAAAGGGAATTGCCATGGGTGTTTTTCTTCTGTGTTGGATGAAACAATCCGAGATCTGCTTCTTGCTGACCTTATTTCCCTGCAAACTTCCTTTCCACACATATGTACATACCAACACGAAATGCCATCACTCCTACTGTGGCTGCTATGAAGCTTACTGGATGTGATGTGTCATAACTTAGTCTATTTTTTTGATTCAATGCAGTTTAATGTTTCCAGAAAGCCAAAGTAATTTTCTTTTCAGATATGCAAGGCTTTGGTGGGTCCAAAAAATGTCTAGCACAAGCCATTTTTTCTTATCCTCTCTCGGAAAGTTAAAATATAGATGTGTTATTCCCAACCCCTCTTGCCTATCTGTCTGTTTGTCTGTCCATCTGTCTTCTTTCCTCCCCATCTCTCTCTGCATCTGGATGGCAGCCATGGGCCATGGGAGTGGCTGTGGGGAGGGCAGGCACTGCCCATGCCTGTGGGTCTAGCTGAGCCATCCCTGCTGTGTGAGGTGCTGGGGCAAGACCCTTGGCCAGCCTGGGCCTTGGCTTCCTCATCTGTGAAGTCAGAGGGTGGGGATGACTCTCAGTTTCCTTCCAGCTCTTAGACATGATGAGGTGACAGACATTGATGACATTGATAGCTTTTCTGAAATCTTCAGAAAAAAAGTTTTATTACAGAAAACTCTTCAAAATAAATGATAATGAAAACTTTTAAAAACTCTCATTGGAGTAAGTCTTTTCAAGATGACCCTCCACAATGGAGGCAGCGTTCCTGCTTGTCATCACGTAGCCAACGACGTTGTTTCTTAGGCGTGAAATCGGGGACACACGGAGACACACAGCACTGTTGGTGGGGGGTGTCGTCACCCTCCTGAGTGTTCTGTGGGGATGTCCTGTGTGAGGAACAAGTGGTCACAGGGTTGTGCTTTACCCACCCTTCCCTGGTGAGATGGGCCTTAGCCTGTGCCACTGCTTCCACCCTCGTCTCTGCACGGCAGCCTTCTCTCTCTTTCTGGCTCTGCCCTGTGCCCTGAACTCTTATCCAGCTTGTACCTGCCTGCTGGACCCCTCTACCTGGAGGCCAGCCCTCGTCTCAGCCTCAGCCCTACCCTCAGCCTCAGCCCTACCCTCCTCTCCTCAAACATAGAGCGTTTCCTCTTTAGGTTTCCCTGGCTTTGTGAATGGATCGTGCTTCTCTAGGTATAAACCTGCCGTCATCTTTCCATCCACCTCATCTCCACCAGATCTCCCCAGTTCTGTCTCCGTCTTCCACCTGCAGCTACTCCGTTCTCATTGTCACTGCCACATCACTCAAGTCCGGACCCTTGTCATCATTTTCAAGCCAGCCTCCTTCCCTTGTCCCTGCCTTCTTAAAGCCACCTGTCTGTTGCCACCAGATTAAGCTTTCTCCAGCCAGATCACCTCTCTTTGAGAAACCTCCATTGAAGTGGAAACACCTTTGCCTTGTACGCATACTCACCTTCTTCATCCCCACACATCTTTCCAGCCTCCCCTCCCCTCCCCTCCCATTCTAAATTCAGCCCAGCGGGGCTTCTGCCTCCATCACATCACAGAAGTACCTCCTGCTTCTGGTTTCAATTAGAGCCTTCCTGGATTGCATTTTCCTCAGAATTTTTTCCTATCTACATTTGATCTATTGTTTTTAAACCCCTTACTTCTGAAGTACCTTCTGTAATCTCTTATTCTCATCCCCAAATAGTGTTTTCTTCCTCTGGGTTCTTGTAATGTTATCAATCTCACAGCTTTTAGTGCTTTTTGGCTGGTGTGACTTTTGCTTGTGTCCATGGGCAATTTCTAATTTCCCACGCTAGACTGTGAGCTTCCTAAGGCAAGAAGCGTGCCGTGTTCGTTTGTGTATTCCTCATGGCGCCAAACACAGTGCCTTGTACATTGCAGGGGCTAAATAAACATTTTTAAAGCAAAGTGACGTGGATTTTTAAAATAAATATTTAAGTGCTGTAAGATGAGCATGTGTCCAGGGTGCCCATGAGAACGTTCATGGGGCTGTGGGGGCAGTTGTTCCTCCTCCTGCCACCCTTTCCTTGCAGTGAGTCACTGTGGATGGTCCCATTTGTGTCATCCCAAAGTTGAGCAGGGAAAGCTGAGTGGGGCCTTTCCAGGTGAGTTTTCTAGAAGCATTTCTCAAACTGGGTATTACATCAACTAGGGTGTCTTGAGCTGTAAGAAAGTAATTCCGGAGTCAGCTGGGCTAGAGGGGAGCTTCTCTAAGTCCCGCGAGAGGCCAGGCTCAGCTGGAGCTTGCTGTCAGCCAGTGGAGGCAGCTGCTGCCCTCAGCCTTAGGTGCCCCACACCAGCACATTCGTGGGAGGAGAGTGCATCCCGCTGAGGGGTCCCATAATCCCTTTTGGCTGGAAACCCCAGAAACCTCTCAGTAGTCTCCCCTCCTGTCCCACTGCTTGTCCCAAGACCAGCAGGGGCAGGGAACTGGGGTGAACCGAGCCCATGGCTGTGTGGAGGAAGGTGACCCCCTGCACAAGACTAGGTTCCTTTGGGAAGGGAGGAGGGAGTGTGTTGGGGTAAGGGGCAGAGCAGGGGAATAGTCATGGGGGAACATCCAGTGACAACTGCAACAAGTGCATGGCATCTCACAGGAGGCAGGGAGGCACGAGCTACTAAGCATGGAGCAAAAAACACTATTCTGCACAGTGGGGAGAAAAATGTGACTTTTTAAATTTTTTTTGCATTTATGTTCCTAACTCCTTTTATGATTTTGGTTTTTTTCTTTATTATACTTTAGATTCTGGGGTACATGTGCAGATCATGCAAGATTGTCGCATAGGTACATTCACAGCAAGGTGGTTTGCTGCTTCCAAACCCCCATCACCTATACTGGACATTTCTCTCCACATTATCTCTTCCCACCTTCCCTTCCACTATCCCTCCCTTAGTTAACCCCTTGGACCCTGGTATTTGATGCTCCCCTCTCTGTGTCCATGTGTTCTCATTGTTGAATACCTGCCTATTAGTGAGAACATGTGGTGTTTGATTTTCTGTTCTTGTGTCAGTTTGCTGAGAATGACAGTTTCCAGGTTAATCCATGTCCCTACAAAGGACACAAACTCATCGTTTTTGATGGCTGCATAGTATTCCATGGTGAATATATGCCACATTTTCTTTGTCTAGTCTATCATTGATCGGCATTTGGGTTGGTTCCAGGTCTTTGCTATTGCAAACAGTGCCACAGTGAACATACATGTGCATGTGTCTTTATAATAGAACAATTTATAGTCCTTTGGGTATATACCCAGTAATGGGATTGCTGGGTCAAATGGAATTTCGATTTCTAGGTCCTTGAGGAATCGCCACACTGTCTTCCACAATGGTTGAACTAATTTACACTCCCATCAACAGTGTAAAAGTGTTCCTATTTCTCCACATCCTCTCCAGCATCTGTTGTCTCCAGATTTTTTAATGATCGTCATTCTAACTGGCATGAGATGGTATCTCAATGTAGTTTTGATTTGCATTTCTCTAATGACCAGTGATGATGAGCATTTTTTCATGCTTGTTGGCCTCATGTATGTCTTCTTTTGTAAAGCATCTGTTCATATCCTTTGCCCACTTTTGAATGGGCTTGTTTTTTTTCTCATAAATCTGTTTTAGTTCCTTGTAAATTCTGGATATCAGTTCTTTGTCAGATGGGTAGACTGCAAAAATTTTTTCCCATTCTGTTGGTTGCCGAGTCACTCTGATGACTGTTTCTATTGCCGTGCAGAAGCTGTGGAGTTTCATTAGGTCCCATTTGTCTATTTTGGCTTTTGTTGCCAATGCTTTTGGTGTTTTGGTCATGAAGTCCTTGCCTATGCCTATGTCCTAAATGGTTTTGCCTAGATTTTCTTCTAGGGTTTTTATGGTGTTAGGTCTTATGTTTAAGTCTTTAATCCATCTGGA